>WNWK01001502.1:260000-275542 GCA_009830355.1 Cherax destructor | reverse complement strand
TTCCCAGTTCCTTACTAACTTAGACCTTAGGTTCTTCCTTTACCTGTGATGCTAAAGAAGGACATCTTCTTCAGATTGACAGAGAGCACACAAGACACGTCTTCACTGAGTTAAGTCAGGTCCACACTCATGTTAATCAGGTCCCTGCATATAGCCTTCACTGAACAAGTACAGCCAAATTGTCTGCACGTTATTTGAAGCATAAAGTTATGGATAACATCATCCAATTAAAAATAACTTCCTGGTCACATTCTTTATACATGTGAGCACATGACGAGTACTCAAAGATTCAGTTTCAATTGATCTTTCTCTCGGTTTACTCACACACGTGAATCTGACATTAATATCAGTATTGTATAGTTTTTACAGAGGCCCAGAAGAAGGATAAATCTTGTTATCACAGTCATAGCCGTAAACTTGATTATGAACAAGCTGGACTGGACTGAAACATAAATAAGATCGACCGGGTACTGAGAGCTTTTGCAGATTCTGACTAAGGAATGCAAATGCGAAACGTTGTGACCAATATCTAGTCATTTGTAATTTATCCCTCGAATTCATAACAGGTGTAAGTGCTGATATAAGTGGAAGATGGCAATGTACAATTCCCATAAAGCAGGGACAAGTTTCACAATAACGGCTCAATTACTACCCCAATAAGCCTGACCTCAATTGTAGGCAAATTACTAGAGTCAATTATGGCTGATATTATTAGAAGCATCTAGATATACCATAATTTGATTAATGATACCAGCATGGATTCAGAGGGCCGTTCCTGCCTATCTAATTTATTAACCTTCTTCAGTAAAGCTTTTGAGGCTGTTGATCAGATAAAGAATTCGATATTGTTTATTTAGACTTTAGTAAGGCTTTTGATAGAGTACCGCACCAGAGACTGTTAAAGAAAGTGGCAGCTCATGGCATTGGGGGAAAAGTGCTGTCATGGATCGAGTCATGGCTCACCAATAGGAAGCAGAAGTGTGCATAAATGGGTTAAATCCGAATGGGGACTTGTAACAAGTGTGTTCCACAGGGATCAGTCTTAGGCCCATTGTTATTTATAATATATATCAATGACCTTGATGAGGAATTACTAGTGATATGAGCAAATTCGCCGACGACACGAAGATAGGTAGGATAATTGATTCAAACATAGATGTCATAGAACTTCAGGAAGATTTAGACAAACTTAATTTGTGGTCAGAAAAGTGGCAGATGCAGTTCAATGTAGATAAATGCAAGGTTCTGAAGCTCGGGAGTGTCCATAACCCAAGCACTTATAAGTTAAATAACCTAGAACTTAGCCATACAGATTGCGAGAAGGACTTGGGGGTGATGGTAAGCAGCAACCTTAAACCAAGACAGCAATGCCTAAGCGTACGTAATAAGGCAAATAGATTACTGGGATTTATATCAAGAAGTGTTAGCAACAGAAGTCCAGAGGTTATATTACAGCTTTTTACATCATTAGTAAGGCCTCACCTAGATTACGCAGCTCAGTTTTGGTCTCCATATTACAGAATGGACATAAATTCGTTAAAAAACATTCAGCGTAGAATGACTAAATTAATGCATAGCATTAGAAATCTTCCTTACGAAGAAAGATTGAAGACCCTAAAATTACATTCACTTGTAAGACGTAGAATGAGGGGAGACATGATCGAGGTATACAAGTGGAAAATGGGTATTAACAGAGGGGATATAAATAAGATCTTGAGGATATCTCTCCAAGAGAGAACCCGCAATAATGGATTCAAGTTAGATAAGTTTAGATTTAGAAAGGATATAGGAAAGTATTGGTTTGGAAATAGGGTAGTTGATGAGTGGAACAGTCTGCCTAGTAGGGTTATTGAAGCTAGGACCTTGGGTAGTTTCAAATTTAGGTTGGATAAATTCATGAGTGAGAGGGGTTGGATTTGAGTGGGACTCGCGCATGAGTGGGTAGAATTGTCAAAGCTTATTTCTTGGGTAGCATTGAAAATTGGGTTGAGCAAATATTCTGTTAGTGGGACGGATTGTGAAGGACCTGCCTAGTATGGGCCAACAGGCCTGCTGCAGTGTTCCTCCTTTCTTATGTTCTTATGTTCACTCATCAACTACCCTATTTCCAAACCAATACTTTCCTATATCCTTTCTAAATCTAAACTTATCTAATTTGAATCTATTATTGCGGGTTCTCTCTTGGAGAGATATTCTAAAGACCTTATTTATATCCCCTTTGTTAATACCCATTTTCCACTTGTATACCTCGATCATGTCTTCCCTCATTCTTCGTCTTACAAGTGAATGCAATTTAAGGGTCTTCAATCTTTCTTCGTAAGGAAGATTTCTAATGCTATGTATTAACTTAGTCATTCTACGCTGAATATTTTCTAAGGATATAATATCCATTCTGTAATATGGCGACCATAGTAGTCTCCCTTGTTCCCTATCTTGGTTCTCCCTTACCATAAAAACTTGGTTGATTTGCCTTCCTTTTTTAAGAATTTTAATATGAAAGTTGTATTTAAAAATCTTGATACAGTAAAAAAAAATTGATAAACAATTCCCCCCAAAATGCTGACGGATGTGTCTATAAGATTCCCTGTAAAATAAGGTGGATAGTGGAAAGCTAGTGACACTAGATGACAAGGACAGTAATAGGTATAGTGGAAAAACAGAGATGAGCAGGAAGGGTAAAGAGAAAGGAGGGTCTCTAAATATATATTACACCAATAGTCGTAGTGCTAGGAATAAGATGGACGAGTTGAGATTAGTTGCAAGTACGGGTAATATTGATGTTTTTGCAATAACTGAGACATGGTTTAATATGAAAAATCGGGACTTGCCTGCCGAATGTCACATTCAGGGTTTTAAATTGTTCCAAGTAGACAGAAGTATCGGGAAAGGGGGTGGGTGGCACTCTATGTCCGTGATCATTTAAATTGTTGCATAAAAACGGGTATAAAGTCTGAATTAACACATACAGAGTCTGTCTGGATAGAATTTTCAGAGGGTGTGAAAAATTGATTTTAGGCGTGATTTACCGTCCTCCAAACTTAGATAGGGAACAAGGAGACTACTTTGGGAGGAAATTGTTAAGGCCACAAGACACGATAACGTAGTAATTTAGGGGACTTTAACTTTAGTCAGATTGATTGGAATTTCATGACAGGGAATTTAGAATCTAACGACTTTTTAGAAGTAGTTCAGGATTGCTTTTGAAGCAGTTTGTAACAGAACCTACAAGGGGAAATAACCTACTTGACTTGGTTCTGGCACAAGGAAACCCTTGTTAATAATTTAGAAATTACAGAGGAACTCGGCTCAAGCGACCACAAGTCAATTACCTTTAGCATTGAATGGATGTATGATAGTAGGGATAATTCAGTAATGGTCCCAGATTTTCGCTTAGCAGATTATAATGGACTTAGAGAACACTTATCAACTGTGGACTGGGGTGAAGAAGAGAGGTATCAATATGACAGTTTTCTTGACACTATACAGGCTGCCCAAAGAACATTTATCCCGTATAAAGAAATTAGATCAAGTAGAAATGACCCAAAATGGATGAATAATAGGCTCAAATATCTTTTAGGGCAGAAGAAAGGAATTTATAGGCGCATAAAAGAGGTGAGGGTCATCTTATAAATCAGTATACTGACATTAAGAGGGACGTTAAAAGGAATAAGAAAATCTAAACGGGACTATGAAATTAAAGTTGCTAGGGATTCAAAACTAACCCAAAAGTTTTTTCCAGGTTTATAGAACAAAAGTTAGGGATAAGATAGGTCCCCTTAAAAATAACTTTGGGCATCTTACTGACAAGGAGAATGATATGTGCTCTATTTTTAATAATTATTTTCTCTCGGTTTTCACACAGGAAGACATTAATAATATCCCAGTAATTAATTTTACAGAGGCCCAGAAGAAGATAAATTATGTAATATCACAGTCACTAGCGAAATGATTATGAAACAGCTGGACCGACTGAAACAAAATAAATCGCCGGGTCCTGATGAGATTTTTGCAAGGGTTCTTAAGGAATGCAAAATGGAACTCTGTGAACCAATATCTAACATTTTTAATTTATCTCTTCAAACAGGTGTAGTGTCTGATATGTGGAAGATGGCTAATGTAATTCCTATTTTTAAAGCAGGGGACAAGTCACTACCGTCAAACTACCGCCCAATAAGCCTGACCTCAATTGTAGGCAAATTACTAGAGTCAATTATAGCTGATATTATTAGAAGCCATCTAGATAACCATAATTTGATTAATGATACCCAGCATGGATTCACGAGGGGCCGTTCCTGCCTATCTAATTTATTAACCTTCTTCAGTAAAGCTTTTGAGGCTGTTGATCACGATAAAGAATTCGATATTGTTTATTTAGACTTTAGTAAGGCTTTTGATAGAGTACCGCACCAGAGACTGTTAAAGAAAGTGGCAGCTCATGGCATTGGGGGAAAAGTGCTGTCATGGATCGAGTCATGGCTCACCAATAGGAAGCAGAGAGTGTGCATAAATGGGGTTAAATCCGAATGGGGACTTGTAACAAGTGGTGTTCCACAGGGATCAGTCTTAGGCCCATTGTTATTTATAATATATATCAATGACCTTGATGAGGGAATTACTAGTGATATGAGCAAATTCGCCGACGACACGAAGATAGGTAGGATAATTGATTCAAACATAGATGTCATAGAACTTCAGGAAGATTTAGACAAACTTAATTCGTGGTCAGAAAAGTGGCAGATGCAGTTCAATGTAGATAAATGCAAGGTTCTGAAGCTCGGGAGTGTCCATAACCCAAGCACTTATAAGTTAAATAACGTAGAACTTAGCCATACAGATTGCGAGAAGGACTTGGGGGTGATGGTAAGCAGCAACCTTAAACCAAGACAGCAATGCCTAAGCGTACGTAATAAGGCAAATAGATTACTGGGATTTATATCAAGAAGTGTTAGCAACAGAAGTCCAGAGGTTATATTACAGCTTTATACATCATTAGTAAGGCCTCACCTAGATTACGCAGCTCAGTTCTGGTCTCCATATTACAGAATGGACATAAATTCGTTAGAAAACATTCAGCGTAGAATGACTAAATTAATACATAGCATTAGAAATCTTCCTTACGAAGAAAGATTGAAGACCCTAAAATTACATTCACTTGTAAGACGTAGAATGAGGGAGACATGATCGAGGTATACAAGTGGAAAATGGGTATTAACAAAGGGGATATAAATAAGGTCTTGAGGATATCTCTCCAAGAGAGAACCCGCAATAATGGATTCAAGTTAGATAAGTTTAGATTTAGAAAGGATATAGGAAAGTATTGGTTTGGAAATAGGGTAGTTGATGAGTGGAACAGTCTGCCTAGTAGGGTTATTGAAGCTAGGACCTTGGGTAGTTTCAAATTTAGGTTGGATAAATTCATGAGTGAGAGGGTTGGATTTGAGTGGGACTCGCGCATGAGTGGGTAGAATTGTCAAAGCTTATTTCTTGGGTAGCTTTGAAAATTGGGTTGAGCAAATATTCTGTTAGTGGGATGGATTGTGAAGGACCTGCCTAGTATGGGCCAACAGGCCTGCTGCAGTGTTCCTCCTTTCTTATGTTCTTATGTTCTTATAAAGTTAATTATGGTCAAACTGGTAAAAGTCTTGAACTAAGATTAAAACAACATAGATATAGCATTAGAACTGGACAAGATTCTAATGCTCTATTTATTCATATGAGAGACTTTAATCATCCAATTGATTTTCAAAATGCTGAGAAGGTTGTATCAAGCAAGTCCATGGTTGAGAGGAATATAATAGAATCATGTTTCATTAAAAGTAGTTTTAAAAATAATATGAATATTTCTTTTGGTTTATATAAATTGGATTCATTTATAATTAATAAAATTTGGGAAGAATTTAATGATAAATTGCACTAATCTTAATTCTTGGGAAGAGTTTCAGGTCCTTTCTTATGTTCCTCTTCACAGAGTCGTGAGATGTTACGCTACTGTGAGGTGTAGTCTTTGTTAGTGTGATGTGACTGTGAGGTGTGGCCTTTGTTAGTATGATGTGACTGTGAGGTGTAGTCTTGCCCCTTTATAAGCCTTCTTGTCATGTTTCCTTTTATAGTTCCTTGATAATGTGAGTAGTCACGAAAGCGCTTGGAATTCTTCTATTTTTTCATAGTGGTTGTCTTGCATATACAATATATATATATATATATATATATATATATATATATATATATATATATATATATATATATATATATATATATATATATATATATACATATATATATATATACATATATATACATACATATATATACATACATATATATATATATATATATATATATATATATATATATATATATATATATATATTATATATATATATATATATATATATATATATATATATATATATATATATATATATATATATATATATATATATATATATATATATATTTGTACATATATGTATATATATATATATAAATCTTATATTTCGTGTCTTCTAATTCAAATTTGTTATTGAAAATTTTGAAAGATTTTTCACCCTAAGTTGTACGACAGAGCTCTTGATTCCAGGAACTGGAGCTCTCTTTCCCCTTCCTTGGATCAAACCCTGGTGCTGTCACTCTTGTGCTGCCACCCCTGGTACTGTCACCCCTGGTGCTGTCACCCTTATGCTGTCACCCTGGTGCTGTCACCCTGGTGCTGTCACCCTGGTGCTGTCACCCTGGTGCTGTCACCCTGTTGCTGTCAATCTTGTCTTGTCAACCTTGTGCTATCACCTTAGTGCTGTCACCGTAGTGCTGTCACCGTAGTGCTGTCACCACAGTGATATCAATCTGGTGCTGTCACCCTGGTGCTGTCAACCCTGGTACTGTCACCCTGGTGTTGTCACCCTGGTTCTGTCAACCTGGTTCTGTCAACCTGGTTCTGTCACCCTGGTTCTGTCAACCTGGTTCTGTCACCCTGGTTCTGTAACACTTGTGCTCTCACCATGATCCTGTCATCGCAGGTGCTGTCATTCCTGATGCTGTCACCTTGGTGCTGTCACCCTGGTGCTGTCATCATAGTGCTGTCCCCCAGATTCTGTCACATTGATTCTGTCACCCTGGTGCTGTCACCCCTGGTGCTGTCACCCTGGTGCTATCACCCTGGTGTTGTCACCCTGGTTCTGTCAACCTGGTTCTGTCACCCTGGTTCTGTCAACCTGGTTCTGTCACCCTGGTTCTGTAACACTTGTGCTCTCACTATGATCCTGTCATCGCAGGTGCTGTCATTCCTGATGCTGTCACCTTGGTGCTGTCACCCTGGTGCTGTCATCATAGTGCTGTCACACTGGTGGTGTCACCATGGTGTTGTCAACCTGGTGCTGTCAACCTGGTGCTGTCACCCTGGGGCTGTCACCCTGGTGGTGTCAACCTAGTGGTGTCAACTTGGTGCTGTCAACCTGGTGCTGTCAACCTGGTGCTGTCACCCTTGTGGTGTCACCCTGGTGGTGTCAACCTGGTGCTGTCACCCTGGTGCTGTGACCCTGGTGGTGTCAACCTGGTGCTGTCACCCTGTTGCTGTCAATCTTGTGTTGTCAACCTTGTGCTATCACCCTAGTGCTGTCACCCTGGTGCTGTCACCTTGATGCTGTTACCCTGTTATTGTCACCCTGGTTCTGTCACCCTGATTCTGTCACCTTGATTCTGTCACACTGGTGCTGTCAGCCATGGTGCTGTTACCCTGGTGCTGTCACCTTGATGCTGTCACCCTGGTGTTGTCACACTGGTTCTGTCACCGTGATTATGTCACCCTGATTCTGTCACCCAGATTCTGTCACCCTGATTCTGTCACCCTGGTGCTGTCACCCCTGGTGCTGTCACCGTGGTGCTATCACCCTGGTGTTCTCACGCTGGTGTTCTCACCCTGGTTCTGTCAACCTGGTTCTGTCACCTTGGTTCTGTAACACTTGTGCTCTCACCATGATCCTGTCATCGCAGGTGCTGTCATTCCTGATGCCATCACCTTTGTGCTGTCACTCTGGTGCTGTTACCATAGTGCTGTCAACCTGGTGCTGTCAACCTGGAGCTGTCAACCTGGTGCTGTCAACCTGGTGCTGTCAACCTGGAGCTGTCAACCTGGTGCTGTCAACCTGGAGCTGTCAACCTGGTGCTGTCAACCTGGAGCTGTTAACCTGGTGCTGTCAACATAGAGCTGTCAACCTGGTGCTGTCAACATGGTGCTGTCAACCTGGTGCTGTCAACCTGGTGCTGTCAACTTGGAGCTGTCAACCTGGAGGTTTCAACCTGGTGCTGTCAACCTGGTGCTGTCAACCTGGAGCTGTCAACCTGGAGCTGTCAACCTGGTGCTGTCAACCTGGTGCTGTCAACCTGGAGCTGTCAACCTGGTGCTGTCAACCTGGTGTTGTCAACCTGGTGCTGTCAACCTGGTGCTGTCAACCTGGTGCTGTCACCCTTGTGCTGTCACCCTGGTGCTGTCACCCTGGTGCTATCACCCTGGTGTTCTCACGCTGGTGTTCTCACCCTGGTTCTGTCAACCTGGTTCTGTCAACCTGGTTCTGTCACCGTGGTTCTGTAACACTTGTGCTCTCACCCGGATCCTGTCATCGCAGGTGCTGTCATTCCTGATGCCATCACCTTTATGCTGTCACCCTGGTGCTGTTACCATAGTGCTGTCAACCTGGTGCTGTCAACCTAGTGCTGTCAACCTGGTGCTGTCAACCTGGTGATGTCAACCTGGTGCTGTCAACCTGGTGCTGTCAACCTGGAGCTGTCAACCTGGTGCTGTCAACCTGGAGCTGTCAACCTGGAGCTGTCAACCTGGTGCTGTCAACCTGGTGCTGTCAACCTGGAGCTGTCAACCTGGTGCTGTCAACCTGGTGCTGTCAACCTGGAGCTGTCAACCTGGTGCTGTCAACCTGGAGCTGTCAACATGGTGCTGTAAACCTTGAGCTGTCAACCTGGTGCTGTCACCCTTGTGCTGTTATTATAGTGCTGTCAACCTGGTGCTGTCAACCTGTTGCTGTCAACCTGGTGGTGTCACCCTGGTGGTGTCACCCTGGTGCTGTCACCCTGGTGCTGTCACCCTGGTGCTGTTATTATAGTGCTGTCAACCTGGAGCTGTTAACCTTGTGCTGTCAACCTGGTGCTGTCAACCTGGTGCTGTCAACCTGGTGCTGTCAACCTGGTGCTGTCATCCTGGTGCTGTCACCCTGGTGCTGTCACCCTGGTGCTATCACCCTGTTGTTCTCACGCTGGTGTTCTCACCCTGGTTCTGTCAACCTGGTTCTGTCACCCTGGTTCTGTAACACTTGTGCTCTCACCATGATCCTGTCATCGCAGGTGCTGTCATTCCTAATGCCATCACCTTTGTGCTGTCACCCTGGTGCTGTTACCATAGTGCTGTCAACCTGGTGCTGTCAACCTGGAGCTGTCAACCTGGTGCTGTCAACCTGGTGCTGTCAACCTGGAGCTGTCAACCTGGTGCTGTCAACCTGGAGCTGACAACCTGGTGCTGTCAACCTGGAGCTGTCAACCTGGTGCTGTCAACCTGGAGCTGTCAACCTGGTGCTGTCAACCTGGTGCTGTCAACATGGTGCTGTCAACCTGGTGCTGTCAACCTTGAGCTGTCAACCTGGAGGTTTCAACCTGGTGCTGTCAACCTGGTGCTGTCAACCTGGAGCTGTCAACCTGGAGCTGTCAACCTGGTGCTGTCAACCTGGTGCTGTCAACCTGGAGCTGTCAACCTGGTGCTGTCAACCTGGTGCGGTCAACCTGGTGCTGTCACCCTGGTGCTATCACCCTGGTACTCTCACGCTGGTGTTCTCACCCTAGTTCTGTCAACCTGGTTCTGTCACCCTGGTGCTATCACCCTGGTACTCTCACGCTGGTGTTCTCACCCTAGTTCTGTCAACCTGGTTCTGTCACCCTGGTTCTGTAACACTTGTGCTCTCACCCGGATCCTGTCATCGCAGGTGCTGTCATTCCTGATGCCATCACCTTTGTGCTGTCACCCTGGTGCTGTTACCATAGTGCTGTCAACCTGGTGCTGTCAACCTAGTGCTGTCAACCTGGTGCTGTCAACCTGGTGCTGTCAACCTGGAGCTGTCAACCTGGTGCTGTCAACCTGGTGCTGTCAACCTGGTGCTGTCAACCTGGTGCTGTCAACCTGGTGCTGTCAACCTTGAGCTGTCAACCTGGAGGTTTCAACCTGGTGCTGTCAACCTGGTGCTGTCAACCTGGTGCTGTCACCTGGTGCTGTCACCGTGGTGCTATCACCCTGGTGTTCTCACGCTGGTGTTCTCACCTGGTTCTGTCAACCTGGTTCTGTCAACCTGGTTCTGTCAACCTGGTTCTGTCACCCTCGTTCTGTAACCTTGAGCTTCACCTGGTCCCTGTCATCGCGGTGCTGTCATTCCTGTGCCATCACCTTTGTGCTGTCACCTGGTGCTGTCACCATGTGCTGTCAACCTGGTGCTGTCAACCTAGTGCTGTCAACCTGGTGCTGTCAACCTGGTGCTGTCAACCTGGTGCTGTCAACCTGGTGCTGTCAACCTGAGCTGTCAACCTGGTGCTGTCAACCTGGGCTGTCAACCTGGAGCTGTCAATCTGGTGCTGTCAACCTGGTGCTGTCAACCTGGAGCTGTCAACCTGGTGCTGTCAACCTGGTGCTGTCAACCTGGTGCTGTCAACCTGGTGCTATCACCCTGGTACTCTCACGCTGGTGTTCTCACCCTAGTTCTGTCAACCTGGTTCTGTCACCCTGGTTCTGTAACACTTGTGCTCTCACCCGGATCCTGTCATCGCAGGTGCTGTCATTCCTGATGCCATCACCTTTGTGCTGTCACCCTGGTGCTGTTACCATAGTGCTGTCAACCTGGTGCTGTCAACCTAGTGCTGTCAACCTGGTGCTGTCAACCTGGTGCTGTCAACCTGGAGCTGTCAACCTGGTGCTGTCAACCTGGTGCTGTCAACCTGGTGCTGTCAACCTGGTGCTGTCAACCTGGTGCTGTCAACCTTGAGCTGTCAACCTGGAGGTTTCAACCTGGTGCTGTCAACCTGGTGCTGTCAACCTGGTGCTGTCAACCTGGTGCTGTCACCGTGGTGCTATCACCCTGGTGTTCTCACGCTGGTGTTCTCACCCTGGTTCTGTCAACCTGGTTCTGTCAACCTGGTTCTGTCAACCTGGTTCTGTCACCCTCGTTCTGTAACACTTGTGCTCTCACCCTGATCCTGTCATCGCAGGTGCTGTCATTCCTGATGCCATCACCTTTGTGCTGTCACCCTGGTGCTGTTACCATAGTGCTGTCAACCTGGTGCTGTCAACCTAGTGCTGTCAACCTGGTGCTGTCAACCTGGTGCTGTCAACCTGGTGCTGTCAACCTGGTGCTGTCAACCTAGAGCTGTCAACCTGGTGCTGTCAACCTGGAGCTGTCAACCTGGAGCTGTCAATCTGGTGCTGTAAACCTGGTGCTGTCAACCTGGAGCTGTCAACCTGGTGCTGTCAACCTGGAGCTGTCAACCTGGTGCTGTCAACCTGGTGCTGTCAACCTGGTGCTGTCAACCTGGAGCTGTCAACCTGGTGCTGTCAACCTGGTGCTGTCAACCTGGTGCTGTCAACCTGGTGCTGTCAACCTGGAGCTGTCAACCTGGTGCTGTCAACCTGGAACTGTCAACCTGGTGCTGTCACCCTGGTGCTGTTATTATAGTGCTGTCACCCTGGTGGTGTCACCCTGTTGGTGTCACTGTGATACGCTCGGCCAGTGTCTCAGTGTACACAGTATTTGCAAAACAATGGTTGAACGACACAGAGGGGTGTATAAGCCAGCCCTCTTCCTCTCTTTCTCTCTCCCCTCTCTCCCCCTCTCAATCACCTCTCTCTTTCTCTCTCCCCCTCTCAATCACCTCTCTCTTTCCTCTCTCTCTCCCTTCTTCCTCCCCCTCTACTCTCTTCTCTCTCTTTTTCATTGTTTGCGTAGCTATGGCGCTCACATCCGCTGTTAAACGAGACTTCGAAAAGAGAAATTCAATCTTGTGGGAAAATGAATATAGTGAGAGACTTGATCAGGGCGTAGGATATATATATATATATATATATATATATATATATATATATATATATATATATATATATATATATATATATATATATATATAATAATATATGTATGTATGTATATATATATATATTTATTATATATATATATATATATATATATATATATATATATATACATACATACATACAACATGTGCTTTTGGAGTGTAGGCGAGGTAACATTTATGAAGGGTTTCAGGGAAACCGGCAGGCAGGACTTTGATGAATGTTTTTCTTTGTCGGGCCACCCTGCCTTGGCGAGAAACAGCCGATGTGTTAATATATATATATATATATATATATATATATATATATATATATATATATATATATATATATATATATATATATATATACAGTGGTCCCTCGGTTTTCGCCGAAAATTCGTTCCAGAATGCTGCTCAAGTGCCATTAAGAAAAGCTAAACGGGATTATGAAATTACAGTTGCTAGGGATTTAAAAACTAACCCAAAAAGTTTTTTCCAGGTTTATAGAACAAAACTTAGGGATAAGATAGGTCCCCTTAAAAATAACTCTGGGCATCTTACTGACAAGGAGAATGATATGTGCTCTATTTTTAATAATTATTTTCTCTCAGTATTCACACAGGAAGACACTAATAATATCACAGTAATTAATTTTTATAGTGTCCCTGAAGAAGATAAATTATGTAATCTCACAGTCACTAGTGAAATGGTTATGAAACAATAGACCGACTGAAACAAAATAAATCGAGGTGAGGCTTATTGGGTGGTAATTTGACTGTAGTGACTTGTCCCCTGCTTTAAAAATAGGAATTACATTAGCCATCTTCCACATATCAGACACTACACCTGTTTGAAGAGATAAATTAAAAATGTTAAATAATGGTTCACAGAGTTCCATTTTGCATTCCTTAAGAACCCTTGCAAAAAGCTCATCAGGACCCGGCGATTTATTTTGTTTCAGTCGGTCTAGTTGTTTCATAATCATTTCGCTAGTGACTGTGATATTACATAATTTATCTTCTTCTGGGCCTCTGTAAAAATTAATTACTGGGATATTATTAGTGTCTTCCTGTGTGAAAACCGAGAGAAAATAATTATTAAAAATAGAGCACATATCATTCTCCTTGTCAGTAAGATGCCCAGAGTTATTTTTAAGGGGACCTATCTTATCCCTAACTTTTGTTCTATAAACCTGGAAAAAACATTTTGGGTTAGTTTTTGAATCCCTAGCAACTTTTATTTCATAATCCCGTTTAGCTTTTCTTATCCCCTTTTTAACGTCCCTCTTAATATCAGTATAATGATTTATAAGATGACCCTCACCTTTTTTTATGCGCCTATAAATTCCTTTCTTCTGCCCTAAAAGGTTTTTGAGCCTATTATTCATCCATTTTGGGTCATTTCTACTTGATCTAATTTCTTTATACGGGATAAATGTTCTTTGGGCAGCCTGTATAGTGTTAAGAAAACTTTTCATATTGATACTCTCTTCTTCACCCCAGTCCACAGTTGATAAGTGTTCTCTAAGTCCATTATAATCTGCTAAGCGAAAGTCAGGGACTGTTACTGAATTATCCTTACTGTCATACATCCATTCAATGTTAAAGGTAATTGATTTGTGGTCGCTTGTGCCGAGTTCCTCTGTAATTTCAAAATTAATAACAAGGGTTTCCTTGTTTGCAAGAACCAAGTCAAGTAGGTTATTTCCCCTTGTAGGTTCTGTCACAAACTGCTTCAAAAAACAATCCTGAACTACTTCTAAAAAGTCTTTAGATTCTAAATTCCCTGTCAAGAAATTCCAATCAATTTGACTAAAGTCCCCTAGAATTACTACGTTATCATGCCTTGTGGCCTTAACAATGTCCTCCCAAAGTAGTCTCCCTTGTTCCCTATCCAAGTTTGGGGGACGGTATATCACGCCTAAAATCAATTTTTCACACCCCTCTGAAAATTCTATCCAGACAGACTCTGTATGCATTATTTCAGACTTTATACCCACTTTTATGCAACAATTTAAATGATCACGGACATAGAGTGCCACACCACCCCCCTTCCCGATACTTGGAACAATTTAAAACTCTGGATGTGACATTCAGCAGGCATGTCCCGATTTTTCATATTAAACCATGTCTCAGTTATTGCAAAAACATCAATATTACCCGCACTAGTAACTAATCTCAACTCGTCAATCCTATTTCTAGCACTACGACTATTTGTGTAATATACATTTAAAAACCCTACTTTCACTTTACCCTTCCTGCTCATTTCTGTTTTTCCTCTATACCTATTACTGTCCTTGTCACCTAGTGCCACTGACTTTCCAGTATCAACCTTATTCTGTCTATTACTAGTTCCCCTAGAACTCATAATATTAATACACTGGGATTTCACTGTTTTTTCCCCAAAACCCATACCACTAACTTTTTCTAGTTTAAAGCCCTAACAGCTCCCTCCACTGCAGTTGCCAGTGCCCCCACCCCAGACCTGGATAAGTGAACCCCATCCCTGGTATACATGTCATTTCTACCATAGAAGAGGTCCCAGTTGTCAATGAATGTTACTGCATTTTCTTTACAATATTTGTCCAGCCAGCAATTGACACCAATTGCCCTGGACAACCATTCATCTCCAACTTCTCTCCTTGGCAAAATACCACATATGACAGGGTTCCCACCCTTCTTCCTAATTATGTCTATTGCTGACCTATACCTGCTAGTCAGGTCCTCACTCCTACGTCTGCCAACATCGTTGCCTCCAGCACTGAGACAGATAATAGGATTGCTCCCATTACCTCTCATGATGTCGTCCAGACGGCTAACAATATGCTCCATCCCAGCCCCAGGAAAGCAAACCCTCTGTCTCCTACTTCTATCTTTCAAACAGAAGGCCCTATCCATGTACCTAATCTGACTATCCCCAACAAGAACAATGTTCTTACCTTCCTTGGTGTCGTTCGTCGTGATGTTCCCAGTAGTTGACTCACATTCATCGGGTAACACGGAGAATCGGTTCGATGTTTATACAACAGGTTCCTGGTTCTTCTCCATCCGTCCTCTTGATCTTTAACTTTGTCCCATGCATTCTAGCCACTGTCCAGGTTCCTTTCTTGGCTTGAGGATTCTCAACAGGAGGATTACTACGAATCCTCTTGTTTTCCTCAGTCAGTCGCTGTATCTCAGGCTTAGCTACCCTCAGTTCTTCCTTCAGCTGCTGGTAGAGTAGCTCAAGAGAGGACATCTTGTTCAGATTCACAGAGAGCACAAAAGACACGTCTTCACTGAGTTAAGTCAGGTTCTTATGTTCTTATTACCGAACGAATTTACTTCCTTAAGAAATAATGTCACGTAGGTTAGTCTATTTCAGACCCCCAAAAATACACTTGCAACAGCACTTACGAAAATACACTTACATAAATGTTCGAGTTTGGAGATGCACGAAAACCGAGGGAC
>WNWK01001502.1:247500-255000 GCA_009830355.1 Cherax destructor | reverse complement strand
TCTCCGGAAACACACATCAACCAGATAACTGCGGCAGCATATGGGCGACTGGCAAACCTAAGATTAGCGTTCCGTTACCTTAACAAGGAATCGTTCAAGACACTGTACACCGTGTACGTCAGGCCCATACTAGAGCACGCAGCTCCAGTCTGGAACCCACACCTGGTCAAGCACGTCAAGAAATTAGAGAAAGTGCAATGGTTTGCGACAAGGCTAGTTCCACAACTCAGGGGACTGTCCTATGAAGAAAGGTTGAGGGAAATAGGACTAACAACACTGGAGGATAGAAGGGTTAGAGGAGACATGATAACGACATACAAAATACTGCGGGGAATCGACAAGGTAGATAGTGACAGGATGTTTCAGAGAGGGAACACAGAAACAAGGGGACACAACTGGAAGCTGAAGACTCAGATGAGTCAAAGGGATGTTAGGAAGCATTTCTTCAGCCATAGAGTAGTCAGGAAGTGGAATAGTCTAGCGAACGATATAGTGGAGGCGGGAACCATACATAGTTTTAAGATAAGGTATGATAAAGCTCATGGAGTAGGGAGAGCAGAGACCCAGTAGCGGACAGCGAAGAGGCGGGGCCAGTAGCTGAGTCTCGACCCCTGCAAGCACAATTAGGTGAGTACACACATACTCTCTCTCTCTCTCCCTTTCTCTTACTTTCTGACTTGGAAATAAAACAGGAAAATGTGAAGAGAATATATAAAAAGCAGATACAACGAAAATGAATAATGGGGTGGACGTGAAAAGGAGGGGAGAAGGGAGATGGTTAGGGAATAGGAGGGGAAATATAGGAAGGGAAGGGGAGGAGATAGAGACAGACCGGAAGGGAGATGAGGAGGAGAGAGAGAAAACCAACAATAGCAGGGTAGAAAGAAATGAGAGAGTTAGGAGAAGAGAGGAAGAGAGAGGAGAGAGAGAGAGAGAGAGAGAGAGAGAGAGAGAGAGAGAGAGAGAGAGAAGAGAGAGAGAAGAGAGAGAGAGAGAGAGAGAGAGAGAGAGAGAGAGAGATGGCTTAAAGTCACGTTCCAGCAGTTCATCATAGGGGAGACCCAAGGCTTACACGTCTCTTCCTCATTATTAATACTAGTGGCACCTTCTTTCCCTCTCTCCCTCCCTCACTGCATCACCCCTCCATCTATCCTTCTCTCCCTCTCTACCTCCCTCACTGCATCACCTCCATCTATCCTCCTCCTCCTCCTCCTCCAGAAGTCGAGGCGACACAACAAACACAACAAGGAAATTTTTGTATTTACGACGTCACAGAGATAATGAAGCAGCAGTGTAAGTAACAAGGGCAGAACCTTCACTGCTGGCAGTGAGATGAACAGTGACAGCATCAGCAACAACACAAATAACAGTGATATAACGCACTGCGGAGCCCAATAAGTAATTAGTCCCTCGCTAGGTTGTGACTAATGACTTCCATATTGACCTTCGATCTCAACCGACTTCACCAGGTGAATGCCTTTCTATTATCCACACACCTGGGTACAACACTTTCTATTATTCACACACCTGGGTACAACACTTTCTATTATCCACACACCTGGGTACAACACTTTCTATTATTCACACACCTGGGTACAACACTTTCTATTATTCACACACTTGGGTACAACACTTTCTATTATCCACACACCTGGGTACAACACTTTCTATTATTCACACACCTGGGTACAACACTTTCTATTATTCACACACTTGGGTACAACACTTTCTATTATTCACACACCTGGGTACAACACTTTCTATTATTCACACACCTGGGTACAACACTTTCTATTATTCACACACTGGGTACAACACTTTCTATTATTCACACACTGGGTACAACACTTTCTATATCCCCACACCTGGGTACAACACTTTCTATCATCCACACACCTGGGTACAACACTTTCTATCATCCACACACCTGGGTACAACACTTTCTATCTTCACACACTCACCTGGGAACAACACTTTCTATCATCCACACACCTGGGTACAACACTTTCTATCTTCCACACACCTGGGAACAACACTTTCTATCATCCACACACCTGGGTACAACATTTTCTGTCATCCACACACCTGGGAACAACACTTTCTATCATCCACACACCTGGGTACAACACTTTCTATCTTCCACACACATGGGAACAACACTTTCTATCATCCACACACCTGGGTACAACACTTTCTATCATCCACACACCTGGGTACAACACTTTCTATCATCCACACACCTGAGTACAAAACTTTCTGTCATCCACACACCTGGGTACAACACTTTATATCATCCACACACCTGGTTACAACACTTTATATCATCCACACACCTGGGTACAACACTTTCTATCTTCCACACACCTGGGAACAACACTTTCTATCATCCACACACCTGGGTACAACATTTTCTGTCATCCACACACCTGGGAACAACACTTTCTATCTTCCACACACCTGGGAACAACACTTTCTATCATCCACACACCTGGGTACAACACTTTCTATCTTCCACACACATGGGAACAACACTTTCTATCATCCACACACCTGGGTACAACATTTTCTGTCATCCACACACCTGGGAACAACACTTTTTATCATCCACACACCTGGGTACAACACTTTCTATCTTCCACACACATGGGAACAACACTTTCTATCATCCACACACCTGGGTACAACACTTTCTATTATCCACACACCTGGGTACAACACTTTCTATTATTCACACACCTGGGTACAACACTTTCTATTATTCACACACTTGGGTACAACACTTTCTATTATCCACACACCTGGGTACAACACTTTCTATTATTCACACATCTGGGTACAACACTTTCTATTATTCACACACTTGGGTACAACACTTTCTATTATTCACACACCTGGGTACAACACTTTATATTATCCACACACCTGGGTACAACACTTTCTATTATTCACACACCTGGGTACAACACTTTCTATTATTCACACACTTGGGTACAACACTTTCTATTATTCACACACCTGGGTACAACACTTTCTATCATCCACACACCTGGGTACAACACTTTCTATCATCCACACACCTGAGTACAACACTTTCTATCATCCACACACCTGGGTACAACACTTTCTATCTTCCACACACCTGGGAACAACACTTTCTATCATCCACACACCTGGGTACAACATTTTCTGTCATCCACACACCTGGGAACAACACTTTCTATCATCCACACACCTGGGTACAACATTTTCTGTCATCCACACACCTGGGAACAACACTTTCTATCATCCACACACCTGGGTACAACACTTTCTATCTTCCACACACATGGGAACAACACTTTCTATCATCCACACACCTGGGTACAACATTTTCTGTCATCCACACACCTGGGAACAACACTTTCTATCATCCACACACCTGGGTACAACACTTTCTATCATCCACACACCTGGGTACAACACTTTCTATCATCCACACACCTGGGTACAACACTTTCTATCATCCACACACCTGGGTACAACACTTTCTATCTTCCACACACCTGGGAACAACACTTTCTATCATCCACACACCTGGGTACAACATTTTCTGTCATCCACACACCTGGGAACAACACTTTCTATCTTCCACACACCTGGGAACAACACTTTCTATCATCCACACACCTGGGTACAACACTTTCTATCTTCCACACACATGGGAACAACACTTTCTATCATCCACACACCTGGGTACAACATTTTCTGTAATCCACACACCTGGGAACAACACTTTCTATCATCCACACACCTGGGTACAACACTTTCTATCTTCCACACACATGGGAACAACACTTTCTATCATCCACACACCTGGGTACAACACTTTCTATCATCCACACACCTGGGTACAACACTTTCTATCATCCACACACCTGAGTACAACACTTTCTGTCATCCACACACCTGGGTACAACACTTTCTATCATCCACACACCTGGTTACAACACTTTATATCATCCACACACCTGGGTACAACACTTTCTATCATCCACACATCCGAGAACTCACACTTTCTTCTCTAGTGGTAATTAAACCTTAACCAGCACTCGAGCTGTTGTTAAACATTATCATTATCAACTTAGACACTCAATTACAGCTACAATGACACTTAACTACCCTCCCCCACCACTTAACAACTCTTCCCCTTGGATAATTAACTCTTGATACACTTGAAGTTATTGATCCTTGGGTAAACACGGCCAGTCAGCCAACCACGAGAGCTTGACAAGAGCTGAACTGCCGGTGGTTTGCCAGTGGTTGTTTGCTCTGAGTTGCTTGTTTTTAATGATTGTTTGCCGTGAACTGCCTGCTTGTGAGGGATAGTTTGCCCTTAGGTGCTTGTTTGGGAGCGATAGTTTGCCATGAACTGCTTGTTTGGGAGGGATAATTTGCCTTAAGGTTCTTTTTTGGGAGCGATAGTTTGCCTTTGGGTGCCTGTTTGGGAGGGATAGTTTACCCTGAACTGTTTGCAAATGATCACTCTGACTCAAGAATTCGCAATAACACGACAGTAAAGAAATCCCATTAGAGGTGGGACTCGATCCCATGGTAAGTGAATCCTAACCTGGCAGTCTGAATCTTGTTAGCCAGACATGGGCCAGTGGATTCGAGTCCCATTCATTTTGTGATTTTTAAATAATTACTCTGTACCATAACTCTGATTTTCTAACAATTAAAGATCAACGAAATAATGGCACTGTACTTCCCACCTCCAGAACTGTAACAACCTTACCCATCCTTCAGAGTGCAGGCACTGTACTTCCCACCTCCAGAACTGTAACAACCTTACCCATCCTTCAGAGTGCAGGCACTGTACTTCCCCTCAGAACTGTAACAACTTACCATCCTTCAGAGTGCAGGCACTGTACTTCCCACCTCCAGAACTGTAACAACCTTACCCATCCTTCAGAGTGCAGGCACTGTATTTCCCATCTCCAGGACTTACCTTATTTTCCTGAATCCTGAAGTCTTACCTGGTTTTCCTGAATCCATCAGAAAAATACCCTTCTCACAATTCAACAGAATACAACTCTTCTGTCTTCCTATCCCGTCCCTGTCTCCTATCCCCCATCTCTCTATCTACATCCCAACCCCTCTCTATTTCCTCCCATTTCCCCTCCTCCCTCCCTTTATCCCCTCTCTCCTCCTCCCCCACACCCAGCAATAATAAGGACCTGAATGAACGTTGAGATCTACACGTTTGGGCTGGCTAGTTTATGTAGCGATATTGGTGGAGCGGCCAGCGATATCCTGGTCCCAAGCTTCTGCTTAATATAGAGACGGTAGCTGGGAGGAACAGGTGGGAGGGAGTGTGCGGCTAGGTGGGAGGGAGTGAGAGCCTGGGTGGGATGGAGAACATGGGAGTACATGATAAAAACAGATAGCAGAGGTGTTGGACGTTCACACAGAGACTGCCTACTGAGAAGAACTATCTACATCTATCGAGAATAGGGGCTATCGTGAATTATCTCTGTGTTCGAATGAAGGATAGAAAATCAGAAGGCTAGGTGGGTATAGGAGAGAAGGAGATAGGATGAAGGATAGATAGGATGAGACTATTCCAAATTAAATTTAAAAAAATACGTAATTTTCAGAGAAACAAAAGAAAAAGGCATTCTACATAGTATTTCGGTATCAAACTGAGGCCGTCATCAGCACTTAAAAGTACAAAAGAAGGATCAGTTTATGTAAAAATGAGGTTAAAGTAGTGGTGAGGGGCGGGGGGTGTTAGGGGAAAGGGAAGAAAATACCCGGTTTCAAGGAGAGTGATGGTGTCAGGTCACCATTGACCATGTGTAACAAAAGGGCGAAATCTGTAAATTATAGACATCTCTAGAGAATACTAGAAGGTCTCCCCCTCTAGCATTCAGCGTGTTTCTGTTTTTTAACACGTTGTCAGACCAAGATCAGGTCTAGTTATCCCTCGACTTGAATGAAATGTTAATCAAGTTTTGGGATTACAACCAAGTGATAGTAATCCAACGAAATAAAATTTGAGATCTTTAATACAAAAGGTGTCTAGGTGGGTAATAAAAATTACATAGTTTAGGATAAAAGTTCCTTCATATCTCTTGTAGTGCAACACTGAATTGTACATATGGTAATATAGTAGTGAGGGCACTTTTCGAACAGTACAAATCGTGAGTACTTTACTATGATGAGACATACTCTTGAATACGAACAATACAAATATATACAAGTGTATGAATGTGTATGTGGGCTCAAAATGCTCGTAATGTCTCAGTTAAGACTTGACTCCAAGTAGACTTAAATAGTGACTAACAATAAGTCCTCAAATAGTCTATCTTCTCGACCATAAAAGCAATCAAAACAGCTAGCTTGTACAGTTAGCTTGTACAGTTAGCTTGTACAGTTAGCTTGTACAGTTAGCTTGTACAGTTAGCTTGTACAGCTAGCTTGTACAAAACGACGAATCATTCGCCAGACAGCAATAACGTACGAAGCGGCCGCACAGCGTCAGGAACAAGGAGACAAAATAACGACCCTAACTGAGGAACATCAGCAGATCCTCCATAAAAGGCATCAAATTCTCTTAATACTGAATCTGAGTTCAGCATAACCAAATCCACGACTACGACGGTGCGTAGATGCCACACAAAGTGGGTGAGAAGCTTCAGCTGGGGCCCAGGGTTGAGAGTGTCTCCACACCACAAACAACCTCTGCAAAACGTCAAAACCACTATGTCTGAACGAGAGGTACCTTTCCACTATGTCTGAACGAGAGGTACCTTTCGAATTTCCCAGCGAAACCATACTCTATCCAAAGAGACCTCTCTCCAGAGACGAGAGAGGTCCCTGGAGAGATGTTTCTCGTAGAAGTCGCTCGAGAGATGCTTCGAGGACTAGAAGCAGATGGAGAGAGAGGTATGGACTCCAAGCCTCACATCAGGTGAGATCATGTGACTCGCCCCTGCTGTTCCAGCAACGGTGTGAGGCACCGCCTGACACAAACAAGCGAGCAGTAGTTAGCAAGGCAGTTTGCGACGGTGGACAGCCAATCACAACTCTTCAACAGCGAGCACAGTGAGAAGTGTAATATGTTACATCCTACCTTCATACATAACTAATATAATAAGTCAAATAATAATATAAAGCGTGTGATATTTTTATTTTAGCTATTAATGAAAATATAGGCAATATAAAATTATATGTAAAGGTAAATATATACATTCAGTATATACTATAAACATTGGGCCTCATTCAGGGGGCGCAATACCATGTCAGAGGTTACGTTGATACTAGTGGATTTACCGCTTTTGTATAAAAAATACTGTATACCATGGAACCACACACGCATACACACACACACACACACACACACACACACACACACACACACACACACACACACACACACACAAACCTATCAAAACATATTCTCCAGCAGCTGGTCTGTTTCTTACCCACCAGAGTAAAGAGAACACCGCATCTTCCTGA
>WNWK01001502.1:227500-242500 GCA_009830355.1 Cherax destructor | reverse complement strand
TAGCGATATAATGAGGGATTAAAGCACCCCAGGGAGGCTGGGGAGAGGGGAGATGAAGGAAGATGCAGTGGGAGGGAAGAGATGCAAGGGGAAAGGAAACTGATAAGGGAGCAGAAGAGATGTAAGGAGAAAGAGAAGAGATAAGGTAGAGAATATAATATACGTAGGGTCAACGAGAGAGATAATGAGAGGAGGGAAGAGATGTAAGGGAGGAGAGAGAGAGATAAAGGGAGGAGATATATAAAGGAAGAGGGAGAGATGTAAGAGGGAAGAATAGAGATAGAAAAAGGGAGAGTTGTAAATTGGAAAAAAATCGATATAAAAGGAATTGGGATAGAGAGAAATAAAGGAAGGAGAGAGATGAAGGTAAAGGAGAGAATGGCTGGGGAGAGAGAGGTAAATGAGATTTGAAAGAAGTGAGACGAATTGGAGGTACATAAGAGAGTAAAGATGGAACCAGGCCAGAGGGAAAATAGAGATGAGAGAGAGAGAGAGAGAGGGAAAAATGAGAAGGAAGGGGAAAGGAGAAGAAGAAAGAGGGAGAGGGTGGAAGAGAATTTATAACCCATGTATCCAGGTGAGTCTGTGATTCCTGGTGAAGATTGTGGTAGTGATGGCGCTGTAGTTTTAGTTGTAGAAGTAGTTGCTGTTGTTGATGTAGTTGTAGTTTCAGTTGTAGCAGTTGTTATTGTTGTAGTTTTAGTTGTAGAAGCAGTAGTTGTTGATGTCGTTGATGTTGTTGTAGTAGGTTGTAGTGATTTAGCTGTTGTGGTATTTGTTGTTATTGCAGGCTGGTGTTCTGTCTGTCGTAGTGAATATATATATATATATATATATATATATATATATATATATATATATATATATATATATATATATATATATGTCGTGCCGATTAGGTAAAACTTGCGATTTTGGCTTAAATAGCAACGCTCACATTGCCATATAAGACAAGTGAAAATTTGTGTATGCAATAATTTCGCCAAAATCATTCTGAACATAACGAAAAAAATATATTTCATTGTGTTTGTTTATTATTAAATTAATGTTAACGTATCTAAAATATATTTAGTTGGGTTAGGCTAAATTAAATTGTGCTTGTTGTAATAAGGTTAGGTAGGTTTTCAAAGTTTCTCTTGGTACAAAATTAAAAATTCTTACATTAACATAAATGAAAAAACTATATCTTTAAACGTATAAGAGAAAATTTTAGAAAGGACTCAATTTTAGATGAGTTCTTGCTAATTGACCAGTTTTACCTAATCGGCACGACATATATATATATATATATATATATATATATATATATATATATATATATATATATATATATATATATATATATATATATATATATATATATAGAGAGAGAGAGAGAGAGAGAGAGAGAGAGAGAGAGAGGAGAGAGAGAGAGAGAGAGAGAGAGAGAGGAGAGAGGAGAGAGAGAGAGCGAGAGAAAGTTGAGCTAGCTCACACCAAGGGACCAATATCTCTCAGACCTGAAAATGTGTTGTGAGTCGCATCTCACATCTCTTTATGGAAAATGACCTCTTGTGTATGTATCTCTTCACTTGTTCTCTCTCTCTCTCTCTCTCTCTCTCTCTCTCTCTCTCTCTCTCTCTCCTCATTCTCCTAAGCTTTAAAGCATTTTCACACTTTAATTCTCTCCTCTTCATAATCATCCTCACCCTCTTCCTCTTTCTCCTCCTATTAATCTTCTTCCTCCTCCTCTTCCACTTTTATCCCTCTATCAAACCGCTTAACATGTTTCTGACAGGCGAGGAGGAGGGCTAGAAACAACAGGGGCGAGGCAGTAATTCCTCTCTCCACCGTGTATAAGGGATTGAAACCCCCTCATTGTCCCACGTCCTCCATAAACATCAGAGTGTTGTCTTTACTTCCTCTAATGCATCGCGTATCACTGAAACAGGATCAGATACTCTCTCTCTACCGCCTCAATATCTATTAAGAGGAATCGAAAACTTTCTGGGACTTACAGTGTCCTCATCTAATAGCATCTGTTTTGGTCTCCGGTAATGCATCGGATATAATTGTTTCAGGATCGAAAATTTACAGGGGTTTCTGATACCCCATGAATCCTACACGAGGAGAATCTAATCCTCTACGCTCCGAAAAACAGCTGAAGGATCTGAACCCTCCGCAGATTTATGATATAAAAAAATTGAACCCATTGATTTGAAGAAAAATATGGGTGTATGGGGATCTTAGTAGTTGATGGGGAGGTGGGGAGATATTGAGAGGGAAGAGAAGGAGGAGAGGGAAGAGGAGGAGGAGGTAAGTGTAGAGAGTGGAATAGTGGGGAGAGTTTGGAAGTTGGGGCTGGGGTAAATAAGGGGTAAGAAGGAAGAAAGGAAGGAAGGAGGAGTGTGAAAACAAGGTGCGTGTCTTAGAATATAAGTCACAATACCGTGACTGGTATAATTCACAACTAACCCACAATACCGTGACTGGCATAATTCACAACTAACCCACAATACCGTGACTGGCATAATTCACAACTAACCCACAATACCGTGACTGGTATAATTCACAACTAACCCACAATACCGTGCCTGGTATAATTCACAACTAACCCACAATACCGTGACTGGTATAATTCACAACTAACCCACAATACCGTGACTGGTATAATTCACAACTAACCCACAATACCGTGACTGGCATAATTCACAACTAACCCACAATACCGTGACTGGCATAATTCACAACTAACCCACAATACCGTGACTGGTATAATTCACAACTAACCCACAATACCGTGCCTGGTATAATTCACAACTAACCCACAATACCGTGACTGGTATAATTCACAACTAACCCACAATACCGTGACTGGTATAATTCACAACTAACCCACAATACCGTGACTGGAACAATTCATCAAAATTCCTCACTGAGGAGACGAACCTTACAACGACGTTTCGGTCCATGCTGGTCCATCGTCAGGTTGTGACTCGACAGTGGGTTATGAAGTAGAACGATCGGGAGAGTGGAGTGGCAGAGGCAGGATCCATAAGTGGCTTCAAGAACGGGTCTCCAAGAAGAATCGGGGCCAGGAGCTGTGACCCCTGCAACCACATTGCCTGGTTATATCACGCAATACAATTTGGGTAACTTTGGCTTATTTTGAGAAGAACACATCAGCACTAGAAGTTTCAACCTTACCACAAGACTCATTCTTCAGCTCTTGTACACAACACAACAAATTCAAGTTTATTAACCAATTTAAAAAAAAAAATGAGCCTAAAGTAAAAAAAAATATCAGTTATTTAATAAAATAAATCAGTCATTAAAAACTAAGTCATTCAGAAAAACACAGACCCTAGATAATTAATGGAAAATATTGCTCTGAAATTACCAAATTAGAACTGGTTAAAAACTGTGGCCCCCCAACACTGCACTAAGACTCTCAACATTGTACCTGGCAGGAGACACCATTGATTCAAGTTTGAAGCCCACCAGAAGAACCATTCCCTCTTTAGCTTTCCTTGTAAAGCTAAACAGGGAATGGAACATGTAACATAATAATAATATATTTTTTTTTATTATTAACACATCGGCCGATTCCCACCAAGGCAGGGTGGCCCGAAAAAGAAAAACTTTCATCATCATTCACTCCATCACTGTCTTGCCAGAGGGGTGCTTTACACTACAGTTATAAAACTGCAACACTAACACCCCTCCTTCAGAGTGCCGACACTGTACTTCCCATCTCCAGGACTCAAGTCCGGCCTGCCGGTTTCCCTGAATCCCTTCATAAATGTTACTTTGCTCACACTCCAACAGCACGTCAAGTATTAAAAACCATTTGTCTCCATTTACTCCTATCAAATACGCTCACACATGCTTGCTGGAAGTCCAAGCCCCTCGCACACAAAACTTCCTTTACCCCCTCCCTCCAACCTTTCCTAGCAACCACCCAGGGAGGTACTACCGTCCTGCCAGGTGACTGTGAAACAGAAACCTGAAACTGTTTTACATGATGGTAGGATTGTTGGTGTCTTTTTTCTGTCTCATAAACACGCTGGATAACAGGTATATCTAGCTACTTCTACTTACACTTTAGGTCACACTACACAGGCATGCACATGCATATATATACATACACACATCTAGGTTTTTCTTCTTTTTCTTAATAGCTCTTGTTCTTTTTATTTTCTCTATTGTCCATGGGGAAGTGGAAAAGAATCTTTCCTCCGTAAGCCATGCGTGTCGTATGAGGCGACTAAAATGCCGGGAGCAATGGGCTAGTAACCCCTTCTCCTGTATACATTTACTAAAAAAGAGAATAATAATAATAATAATAATAATAATAATAATAATAATAATAATAATAATAATAATAATAATAATAATAATAATAATAATATATATTATTATTAATAATAATAATAATAATAATAATAATAATAATAATAATAATAATAATAATAATAATAATAATAATAACAATAATTATTATTATTATTATTATTATTATTATTATTATTATTATTGTCATCATTGTTATTATTATTATACTGATCATAGATCAGCTGTACCTGTCCATTGTTCCATCAGTCTTCCACTGGCTCACCAGGCTGGGAAGTTTCAAGCTGGTCGGATAAGTCGTTCTGTGTTTTTGCTTTCATAATTCTCTTCCACTTGTTTTTATAATTCTCAATCTCCTACAACTAGAACATTACACTTCCTCCTTCTTCTCTTGTCCCTTCCCCACTTGTTCTCTTCTCTCCCTCCTCTTCTTCCCTCCCTCCCTCCTTCCCTCCCTCTCTTCAGAAGCAGATCGAACTGACGTAATAACATCACGTACCAGGGCCGTTCATACTCCAATAGTCCCGAAGTGCCTTCCCTCCACCCTCCCTCCACCCTCCCTCTACCCTCCCTCCACCCTCCCTCCACCCTCCCTCCACCCTTCTTCCACCCTCCCTCACCCTCCCTCTACCCTCCCTCCACCCTCCCTCTACCCTCCCTCCACCCTCCCTCCACCCTCCCTCCACCCTCCCTCTACCCTCCCTCCACCCTACCTCCACCCTCCCTCCACCCTCCCTCCACCCTCCCTCTACCCTCCCTCCACCCTCCCTCTACCCTCCCTCCACCCTCCCTCCACCCTCCCCTACTCCCTCCCTCCACCCTCCCTCCAACCTCCCTCCACCTCCTCTCCTCTACCCTCCTCCACCCTCCCTCCACCCTCCCTCCACCCTCCCTCCACCCTCCCTCCACCCTCCCTCCACCCTCCCCTCTACCCTCCTCCACCCTCCCCCACCCTCCCTCTACCCTCCCTCCACCTCCCCCACCCTCCCTCTACCCTCCCTCCACCCTCCCTCCACCCTACCTCCACCCTCCCTCCACCCTCCCTCCACCCCTCCTCTACCCTCCCCCTCCACCCTCCCTCCACCCTCCCTCTACCCTCCCTCTACCCTCCCTCCACCCTCCCTCCACCCTCCCTCCACCCTCCCTCCACCCTCCCTCCACCCTCCCTCCACCCTCCTCCTACCCTCCCTCCACCCTCCCTCCACCTCTCCTCCTACCCTCCCTCCACCCTCCCTCCACCCTCCCTCCACCCTCCCTCCACCCTCCCTCCACCCTCCCTCCACCCTCCCTCCACCCTCCCTCCACCCTCCTCCACCCTCCCTCCACCCTCCCTCCACCCTCCCTCCACCCTCCCTCTACCTCCTCCACCCTCCTACCCTCCCTCCACCTCCTCCTCCCTCCACCCTCCCTCCACCCTCCCTCCACCCTCCCTCCACCCTCCCTCCACCCTCCCTTACCCTCCCTCCACCCTCCCACCACCCTTCCTCCACCCTCCCTCTACCCTCCCTCCACCCTCCCTTTACCCTACCTCTACCCTCCTCTACCCTCCCTCCACCCTCCCTCACCCTCTCTCCACCCTCCTCCACCCTCCCTCCACCCTCCTCTACCCTCCCTCCACCCTCCCTCTACCCTCCCTCTACCCTCCCTCCACCCTCCCTCCACCCTACCTCCACCCTCCTCCACCCTACCTCCACCCTCCCTCTACCCTCCCTCCACCTTCCCTCCACCCTCCCTCCATGTTCCCTCCACCCTCGACCCTACCTCCACCCTCCCTCTACCCTCCCTCCACCCTCCCTCCACCTTCTCTCCATCCTCCCTTCACCTCCTCTCCCTCCCTCCACCCTCCCTCCACCTTCTCTCCACCCTCCCTCCACCCTCCTCTACTGTACCTCCACCCTCCCTCTACCCTCCCTTCACCCTTCCTCCACCCTCCCTCACCTTCTCTCCACCCTCCTCCACTTTCTCTCCACCCTCCCTCCACCTTCTCTCCACCCTCCCTCCGCCCTCCCTCTACCCTACCTCCACCCTCCCTCCGCCCTCCCTCTACCCTACCTCCACCCTCCCTCCACCCTCCCACAACCGTCGATTCACCCTCCTTCTACACTCCAGTCATCCCTCTACATTCCCTCCACCCTCCGACAAGTCATCCCTCCATCCTCCAATTCTTCTTCACACTCCAACCCTTCTTTTTAAAATACACACCACGCCTCCTCCTCCTCGCCCTCCTCCTCCTCGCCCTCCTCCTCCTCCTTCTCGCCCTCCTCCTCCTCGCCCTCCTCTCTCCTCCTCCTCTCGCCCTCCTCCTCCTCCTCCTTCTCCCTCCTCCTCTCGCCCTCCTCCTCCTCCCTCCTCCTCCTCCCCTCTTCCTCCTTCTTCCTCGCCCTCCTCCTCCTCTTCCTCGCCTCCTCCTCCTCCTCCTCCTCTGCCCTCCTCCTCCTCCTTCTCCCCTCTCCTCCTCCTCCTCGTAATCTCCTCCTCCTCCTCCTCGCCCTCCTCCTCCTCCTCCTCGCCCTCCTCCTCCTCGCCCTCCTCCTCCTCCTCCTCCTCGCTCTCCTCCTCCTGCCCTCCTACTCCTCCTCCTCTCCTCCTTCTCCTCTCCTCGCTCTCCTCCTCCTCCTCCTCCTCGCCTCCTCTCCTCCTCCTCGCCATCCTCTCCTCCTCCTCCTCCTCCTCGCCCTCCTACCTCCTCCTCCTCGCCCTTCTCCTCCTCCTCCTCCTCGCCCTCCATTCCTCCTCGCCCTCCCATTCCTCTCGCCTCCTCCTCCTTCCTCCTCGCCCTCCTCCTCTCCTCTCCTCGCCCTCCTCCTCCTCCTCCTCCTCCTCGCCTCCTACTCCTCCTCCTCGCCTCCTCCTCTCGCCCTCCTTCTCCTAGCCCTCCTCCTCCTCTTCCTCCTCGCCCTCCTACTCCTCCTCCTCGCCCTCCTCTCCTCCTCCTCCTCCTCGTCCCTCCTCTCTCCTCCTCGCCCTCCTTCCTTCCTCTCTCCTCCTTCTCCTTTCCTCCTCGCCCTCCTCCTTCCTCCTCCTCGCCCTCCTACTCCTCCTCCTCGCCCTCCTACTCCTCCTCCTCCTTCCTCGCTCCTCTTCCTCCTCCTCCTCGCCCTCCTCTCCTCCTCCTCCTCGCCCTCACATTCCTCCTCCCCCTCCTCATCCTCGCCCTCCTCCACCTCGCCCTCCTCCTCCTTCTCCTCGCCCTCCTTCTTCTCTTCGCCCTCCTCCTCCTCCTCCTCGCCCTCCTCCTCCTCCTCGCCCTCCTCCTCCTCCGCCCTCCTTCTTCTCTTCCCCTCCTCCTCGCCCTCCTCCTCCTCCTTGCCCTCCTCCTCCTTCTCGCCCTCCTCCTCCTCCTCGCCCTCCTCCTCCTCCTTGCCCTCCTCCTCCTCCTTGCCCACCTTCTCCTCGCTCTCCTCCTCCTTCTCCTCCTCACCCTCTTCCTCCTCCTCCTCCTTCTCGCCTTCCTACTCATCCTCCTCCTCGCCTCCTCCTTCTCCTCCTCCCCCTCCTCCTCCTCCTCGCCATCCTCCCCTCCCTCCTCCTCCTTCTCCTCTCCATCCTCCTCCTTCTCCTTCTCCTTCTTTCCTCCTCCTCCTTCTCTCTCGCCCTCCTCCTCCTTCTCCTCGCCCTCCTCCTCCTTCTCTATCTCCTCGTCCTCCTCTACCTCCTTCTCCTCCTCTACCTTCTCCTCATCCTCTATCTCCTCCTCTTCCTTGCTCTCTTCCTGTTGTTCATTTACTTTCCCTTCTCTCCTTCCCGCTAATATCACTCTCCCTACACACACACACTCTCTCTCTCTCTCTCTCTCTCTCTCTCTCTCTCTCTCTCTCTCTCTCTCTTGACTCTCACTGTAGCTACCACTGTCACTGTAGCTACCACTGTCACTGTAACTACCACTGTCACTGTAACTACCATTGTCACTGTAACTACCACTGTCACTGTAACTACCACTGTCACTGTAACTACCACTGTCACTGTAACTACCACTGTCACTGTAACTACCACTGTCACTGTAACTACCATTGTCACTGTAACTACCACTGTCACTGTAACTACCACTGTCACTGTAACTACCACTGTCACTGTAACTACCACTGTCTCTGTAACTACCACTGTCACTGTAGCTACTACTGTCCCTGTAGCTACTACTGTCACTAATAAATGTTAAGAACTGCACGCAAGTATTCGTAGGATAAAACTAGGCCTTTCATGCTGTAATCAACACGTCATCAGGGGCTTGCAATGTTGCAGTAAAATGAGTAGTAAGTCCAAGCAGGTTTGTTCAGGGAACTGTTTTGCTCGTTCGATGAATCATGTTAAGCACTAAACCCATGTGGGTCATGTTTTTTCCATGTGGTATTCCATCTCGCAGGATGGGACTGATACCCAGTGTTGAAATGCGTCAGACTGAGGGACCGAGGAAGATTTCTTGATTTATGAGCCTATTCAGTATACTTTTTTATGGGACCTGTTGGTGCCATCGTTATCGGGTATCCAGTATACCTGACCTGCTGTCCTCTGACCTACCCCCTGACTGCCCTTCAGACCTGCATGCTGACCTGTAGCAGCATCCAGCTTTGTCTTCACCTGCCTGCTGGTACCTGATCTACCCTTTGACCTGCCCCCTTGACTACCATTCTGAGCAGTAAAGACATCCGGCTTTGTCTTCACCTGCCTGCTTGAACCTGACCTGCCCAAGACCTGACCCTGACCTGCAAAGAGACATTCAACTTTGTCCCCCACCTGCTTGCTTGACCAGACCTGCTCCCTGACCTGCAGTACATCACCGGCAGACACTAACAACCTGGGGACCTCTGGCCTGCCGCCTAACTGCACTACTGAATAAATATCGCATATGGATAGAGGCAAGTCTGGCGGCAGGAGCAACAGGCCGGTAATGACAGAGGCGTGAGGTGCCTACGGTAAGCAAGGCTGCAACACACTCAATGCGAGGTGTCCTCCGCCCAGACACACGCGATAAAGTACCCAGATCCTGTAGACGCTACAGAAGGCGACCTGCATAAGAAATCCTCCCACAGGAGCCTGTAAACAGAGACGCCCCGCCGTTCCTTCAGGACCTTGACCGCGATGACCCGCAATTAGATGGCGGCAACCACTTTGCTGGTAAGACAGGGACTCTGCCTTCTTTTGGTCGGCCGGAGTTTGACGATGGCCCAGCGACCTGGAGGTATTGTTTGATCCTCGAAATGGCCACAATTAGTGGCCCCCGTGTCCACCGATGCCCAATTGGGCATACGTTAGAGCAAGTGACCCTTGGCGTATGCTTTATGGGGTATGCTCTCCTGCCATGACCCCTTGACTCAACGTACGACTGTATGTAAATACTGTTGGCGACCTGATTGCAAATGTCTTTCTCTCTGTACACACACACACTCACTCATATATATATATAATATATATATATATATATATATATATATATATATATATATATATATATATATATATATATATATATATATAATGATTATAAAACTTGCGATTTTGGCTTAAATAGCAACGTCTCCTTGCCATATAAGACAAGCGAAAATTTGTGTATGCAATAATTTCGCAAAAATCATTCTGAACATAACGAAAAAAATATATTTCATTGTGTTTGTTTATTATTAAATTAATGATAACGTATCTAAAATATATTTAGTTGGGTTAGGCTAAATTAAATTGCGCTTGTTGTAATAAGGTTAGGTAGGTTTTCAAAGTTTCTCTTGGTACAAAATTATAAATTCTTACATTAACATAAATGAAAAAAATATATCTTTAAACGTATAAGAGAAAATTTTAGAAAAGACTTAATTTTAGATGAGTTCTTGCTAATTGACCAGTTTTACCTAATCGGCACGACATATATATATATATATATATATATATATATATATATATATATATATATATATATATATATATATATATATATATATATATATATATATATATATATAGTTGTAAATTATTTTGGAGTGAATAAGAGTTGATATCATATATATGTGTAATTATTTCTGAGCTCAAGATTGTTCCAGACCATGGTTTTAGCCATGGTGTGCTTTCATTCGTCTCCTGAGCTAAATCGTACATGTCCGCCGTGGTTAGACAGACCAAAATACTCGCCCAAACTCAAGAATTTTTTATTGGAAGAAAGTTAGCAAAATCATCGCGACAAACTGAGAATTTGGGAGGAAACTTTGAGGTTAGTTAGAGAAAGTTTTATCCCCGTGACCTTTACCAGCCCTGATACTGAAGTTGTGGGGTAATTGTGGTGGAGGGGAGATTGTTGGGTGGTGGGGTAATTGTGGTGGAGGAGAGATTGTTGGGTGGTGGAGGTGTGGTTATTGTAACTGTGAGTTGTGGAGAAGGCAAAGTGAGGGTGGGAGTGGATAATTTTGTAACAGCACTACCACCAACACCCATCAGCAATAAGAATAGCAACAGCACCAACAGCAGTAGCAGCAGCAACAACATCAGCAGCAGCTGCCGTTGCAGAGCGCCATCAGCGGGTCATCAAGACAACTACCGTAGCCACATAACGATTAATATTTAACTGATGATGACCGAGTAGCACTTGATGGGCAACGATGTATATACAAGTGTGAGGGGAAGTAGGGGACGAGTGAGGGGAGAGGAAAAGATGAGGGAAAGTTGAGGAAGTGGGAGCAGTTGACTGGGGAAGTGTGCATGGGGAGAATGGGGAAGATACCGAGAAGGAAATTGAAGAGAAGATCTTTTGGGAAGGGATCACAGAGAAGGCAGGACAGAGAAGAAGGGGAGGAGAGTGCTGGGGAGGGAGTTGTGAGGGAGTTGGGTAGCTATCTGAAGGGAGGGCAGTAGTTGTTTTTGGGTTGAAGGATTGAACTGTTGTTGTTGTTAATGGCAGTGATAGTACCGTAGTGATGGTGATGACTCTTGTGTGATTGTGGTGGTTGTAGTAGTGGGTGGTGGGTTATGGAGGTGGTGGGCGGTGGTGATGACAGTTATGGTGACTATTACAAACACAGGTGGTAGTTTCAAGACCCGTACACCTGGTCGTAAAACTAAGTCAGGAAAGCATTACAATATCGAAGGCAAGGATGCCACAGTCAACAGCAACAGAATGATGTGGTCGTTACCGTGGCAAGGCTAGGCTACAAGTATCTTTGGCCAGTCCACCTTGTATGGCGGTCTCAGGAATAATTCTAAAAATGTGTTTACACTCAAGGTTACATAACAGAGCGGTGTTCATCCTGCTCACAGGAACAACAGCGAGTGTCCGGTATATTAGTCACTAAGGTTGCAAAATGTTTAACTACATCCGACATTATTTTTAAAGCTTCATTCCTAGCTGCAGAAACTCAGGGTTCAGAGGAGCTTGAAGAGACACCCAGAAGCTCATCGTCTCAAGGTGTGGATCCTCATGCAAAAGTTGAAAGCACAGGAGAGGTATTCTCCTCTACTCGCGCTCCTCAAACGTCTTCAGAAGGAAATCCCTGCCACAGGAGGTCGTAGTGTAAATATGGACTTTCAGGAGAGAGGTGACTAGAAATGAAATTCTTCCTCCTCTTCCCAAGGATGAGAGAGCGCTACTTCAGGTCCCTGCACGAGATCCCGCCACTACAAGATCCCTTCAGCAGATAATACCCGTAGTAGAAGACCACTTCACCAGAAGGTCCCTCAGGAGATCTTTCCACAATACAATCCCTTCCGAAGGAGATTTCTCCGCTGAATGGGTCGGGTACTACCGGCAGCGGTGGTAGCTCTGCTGCAGGCTACGAGGGTGCTAGCGGCAGCGGTGGCACTCTGCGGCAGGCTACGAGGGAGCTAGCGGCAGCGGTGACACTCTGCGGCAGGCTACGAGGGTGCTAGCGGCAGCGGTGGCACTCTGCGGCAGGCTACGAGGGAGCTAGTGGCAGCGGTGGCACTCTGCGGCAGGCTACGAGGGTGCTAGCAGTAGGGGTAGCACTCTTCGGCAGGCTACGAGGGTGATAGCAGCAGCGGTGGCAGCTCTGCGGCAGGCTACGAGGGTGCTAGGAGCAGGGGTAGCACTCTTCGTTAGGCTGCTAGCGGCAGAGGAGGCAGCTCTGCGGCAGGCTACGAGGGAGCTAGCGGCAGCGGTGGCACTCTGCGGCAGGCTACGAGGGAGCTAGCGGCAGCGGTGGCACTCTGCGGCAGGCTACGAGGGAGCTAGTGGCAGCGGTGGCACTCTGCGGCAGGCTACGAGGGTGCTAGCAGAAGCGGTGGCACTCTGCGGCAGGCTACGAGGGTGCTAGCAGCAGCGGTGGCACTCTGCGGCAGGCTACGAGGGGAGGCTCCAGCTGACGCAACTATTCCTCAACCACGATACCATTTATATTGGGTAGGCGATCACTTGATAGCTTTATTTCTCACATATGACCTCACACACCGCGCTGCTGAGGCGAGGGGAGAGGGAGCAGAGTGAGGGGAGAAAGAGGGATGAAGAAGAGATGGGGAGGGGGTTGGGAGGGGAGGAAGAGGGGAAGGAAGTTGATGGGGAGAGCGAGGAAAGAACGGGGGGAAATATATGACTGCTAACGGATCACTTCAGTGGCGTGGGGTCAGTGTTTGGTGAGCGTGAGGATATTGTGGGTGACCCAGGATGGTTGTGGTGGTGCTGCTGTTGTTGCTGCTGTTGCTGCTGCTGTTGCTGCTGTTGTTGTTCCTCCTCCTGCCCCCTCCTCCTCCGTGTCCCTGGATCTCTTGCATCCTAGTATCTCTCCTCCCAAATCTGATTTTGACACTACCACTTATTCTTCCGTTGCTTTTATTTCGCCCTCTGTTCCTATTTCCTCTTTTGTTCCTACTGTTTTTATCTTCTGTTCTCACTGTTTTTATCTTGTTTCTACTGTTTTCATCCTGGTCTGGGACCGGGCCGCGGGGGCGATGACCTCCGGAAGCGACTCCAGGTAGCCTCCAGGTAACCTCCAGGTAGTCTCCAGATAGCCTTCAGATAACCTCCAGGTAGCCTCTAGGTAGCCTCCAGGTACTGTCTGATTTCTGCTTGTGCTTCTAAAATCACAGCTTTCCACCGATATTGCTCCTCTTTGGTTGACTCCCGCTGCTGCCTCCCGCTGCTGCCTCCCTCTCTACCTCCCAGCCTACATGATCTTGTACTGGCTCAGCAGAAGCCTCTACACTGACGGCTCCCGTGTTGGTGTCACTTGCTCGCCATCTTCCTGGTGACACTCGTAAATTCCCTCTGTAAGACCAGAAAGGCACAATACCGTGGAACAATGAACAAATAACCCGCATGTATTAGGGGGAGGAGCTTACGACGACGTTTCGGTCCAACTTGGACTATTTACAGAGGCACGCTCGAATAGGAGTAACCAGACCAGACGTACAGAATCAGCAAACAAGAAAATAGGGACTATTGTTTGAACATAATGTTGTTTTTTTAACGAAATAAAACATCTTGATTTTGGTAGGCAAATGACATGTATTGAAAATGACCGGAAACGTTACGAGGCATCAAGGAGTTTTTTTTTGTTTTTTTTTAATTTCTTAGACGTGAGAGGGCAGAGTATGGGCCAGTAGGCCTACTACAGTGCTCCTCCATTCTTAGCAGGGACACAGAAGTGAGAAGAAGGACAGAAAGCAAGAACACAGACAGACAAATACAGTGGAGATCTGATTTTGTTCCGAGGTTTTTATTTTACTCTCTCTCTCTCTCTCTCTCTCTCTCTCTCTCTCTCTCTCTCTCTCTCTCTCTCTCTCTCTCTCTTCTCTCTTCTGCGCGCCTCCGATTCCCTTCCTGATACATTTGCAAACCCTTAATTCACTTTAGATCCATTCATAAGAAATTTCTATGCAATAACTCAGCGAGGCAGCTGTGTCCACCACCACCACATCAACCACAACCACCACATCAACCAACCACCACATCAACCACCGCTAATTCCTAATTACCACCCAAACCCCTGGCGTTATACAACACTTCCGACCACAACAATACACGCCCGACCACAACAATACACGCCCGACCACAACAATACACGCCCGACTACAACAATACACGCCCGACCACAACAATACACGCCCGACTACAACAATACACGCCCGACCACAACAATACACGCCCGATACAAACCTAAGAACACTGACAGATTTTTTTTTTGTCTTTCTCCAATCTCATTTAGTATCCTGGTCATGGATCGGGTCGTGGGGGCGTTGATCCCCGGAATACCCTCCAGGTAGACTCCAGGTAGACGTGAGTGACACTCCTAAGATACTCTCTAGTCATCAGACTCCTCCTCCTGCCTTAGCAGACACACGTGTCTTGCTGACCGAGAGAGAGAGAGAGGAGAGAGAGAGAGAGAGAGAGAGAGAGAGAGAGAGAGAGAGAGAGAGAGAGAGAGAGAGAGAATTCGCTTTTCAGGAGAAGCTTTGGCTGTGGCAACGTTTCGGTCTGTGTAGACCTTTATCAGGTCATGTTTCGCTCTGTGTAGAACTTTAGTAGGTTATGTTCTGCTCTGTATAAAGCTTTATTGGGACATGTTTCACTCTGTATAAAGCTTTATCAGGACACGTTTCGCTCTGTGTAGAGCTTTAGCAGGTTAATTTCCCCTCTGTGTAGAGCTTTAGCAGGACATGTTCCACTCTGTGCAGAAACTTGTTTCGCTCTATATAGAGCTATATCAAGTCACGTTTCCCTTCATATAGAGCTTCATCAAT
>WNWK01001502.1:170000-222500 GCA_009830355.1 Cherax destructor | reverse complement strand
CTACCCGCCTTCCCTCCACTACAGATTTATACACTCGAAGTCACTCTGTCTCGTTCCATTCTCTCTACATGTCCAAACCACCTCAACAACCCCTCCTCAGCTCTCTGACAATCGTTTTGGTAATCCGCACCTCCTCCTAATTTCCAAACTCCGAATTCTCTGCATTATATTCACACCACACATTGACCTCAGACATGACATCTCCACTGCCTCCAGCCTTCTCCTCGTTGCAACATTCATCACCCATGCTTCACACCCATATAAGAGCGTTGGTATAACTATACTCATACATTCCCTCTTTACTTCCATGGACAAGGTTCTTTGTCTCCACAGACTCCGAAGTGCTCCACTCACCCTTTTTCCCTCATCAATTCTATGATTCACCTCATCCTTCATAGACCCATCCGCCGACATGTCCACTCCCAAATATCTGAATACATTCACCTCCTCCATACTCTCTCCCTCCAATCTGATATCCAATCTTTCGTCACCTATTCTTTTTGTTATCCTCATCACCTTACTCTTTCCTATATTCACTTTCAATTTTCTTCTTTTACACACCCTACCAAATTCATCCACCAACCTCTGCAGCTTCTCTTCAGAATCTCCCAAAAGCACAGTGTCATCAGCAAAAGCAACTGTGACAACTCCCACTTTGTATTTGCTTCTTTATCTTTTAGCCCAACACCTCTTGCCAAGACCTCGCATTCACTTCTCTTACAACCCCATCTATAAATATATTGAACAACCACGGTGACATCACACATCCTTGTCTAAGGCCCACTTTTACTGGGAAATAGTCCCTTCCCTCCTACACACTCTAACCTGAGCCTCACTATCCTCATAAAAACTCTTCACTGCTTTCAGTAACCTTCCTCCTATTCCATACACCTGCAACATCTGCCACATTGCCCCCTATCTACCCTATCATACGCCTTTTCCAAATCCATAAATGCCACAAAAACATCTTTACCCTTATCCAAATACTGTTCACCTATATGTTTCACTGTAAACACTTGGTATACACACCCCTACCTTTCCTAAAGCCCCTTGTTCATCTGCTATCCTGCTTTCTGTTTTACTCTTAATTCTTTCAATAATAACTCTACCATACACTTTACCAGGTACACTCAACAGACTTATTCCCCTATAATTTTTGCACTCTCTTTTGTCCCCTTTGCCTTATACAAAGGAACAATACACGCTCTCTGCCAATCCCTAGGTACCTTACCCTCTTCCATACATTTATTAAATAATAGCACCAACCACTCCAAAATTATATCCCCACCTGCTTTTAACATTTCTATCTTTATCCCATCAATCCCAGCTGCCTTACCCCTTTCATTCTACCCACTGCCTCACGAACTTTCCCTACACCCACAACTGGCTCTTCCACACTCCTACAAGATGTTATTCCTCCTTGCCCTACACACGAAATCACAGCTTCCCTGTCTTCATCAACATTTAACAAATCCTCAAAATATTCTCTCCATCTTCCTGATACCTCTAACTCTCCATTTAATAACTCTCCTCTCCTATTTTTAACTGTCAAATCCATTTGTTCTCTAGGCTTCCTCAACTTATTAATCTCATTCCAAAACTTTTCTTATTTTCAACAAAATTTGCTGATAACATCTCACCCACTCTCTCATCTGCTCTCTTTTTACATTGCTTCACCACTCTTTTAACCTCTCTTTTTCTCTCCATATACTCTTCCCTCCTTGCATCACTTCTACTTTGTAAAACCTCTCATATGCTAACTTTTCTCCCTTACTACTCTCTTTACATCATCATTCCACCAATCGCTCTCTTCCTCCCTGCACCCACTCGCCTGTAACCACAAACTTCTGCTGAACACTCTAACACTACATTTTTAAATCTACCCCATACATTTTCGACCCCATTGCCTACACTCTCACTAGCCCATCTATCCTCCAATAGTTGTTTATATCTTACCCTAACTGCCTCCTCTTTTAGTTTATAAACCTTCACCTCTCTTTTACTTACTGATTCTATTTTCCTTGTATCCCATCTACCTTTACTCCCACTGTAGCTATAACTAAAAAGTGATCTGATATATCTGTAGCCCCTCTATAAACATGTACATCCTGAAGTCTACTCAACAGTCTTTTATCTACCAATACATAGTCCAACAAACTACTGTCATTACGCCCTACATCATATCTTGTATACTTATTTATCCTCTTTTTCTTAAAATATGTATTACCTATAACTAAACCCCTTTCTATACAAAGTTCAATCAAAGGGCTCCCATTATCATTTACACCTGGCACCCCAAACTTACCTACTACACCCTCTCTGCATGTTTCTCCCACTTTAGCATTTAGGTCCCCTACCACAATTACTCTCTATTTGGTTCAAAAGTTCCTATACATTCGCTTAACATCTCCCAAAATCTCTCTCTCCTCTACACTCCTCTCTTCTCCAGGTGCATACACGCTTATTATGACCCACTTTTCGCATCCGACCCTTATTTTAATCCACATAATCCTTGAATTTACACATTTATATTCCCTCTTTTCCTTCCATAACTGATCCTTCAACATTATTGCTACCCTTCCTTAGCTCTAACTCTCTCAGATACTCCTGACTTAATCCCATTTATTTCTCCCCACTGAAACTCGCCTACCCCCTTCAGCTTTGTTTCGCTTAGGGCCAGGACATCCAACTTCTTTTCATTCATAACATCGGCAATCATCTCTTTCTTATCATCCGCACTACATCCACGCACATTCAGACAACCCAATTTTATAAAGTTTTTCTTCTTCTCGTTTTTAGTAGATTTGTACAGGAGAAGGGGTTACTAGCCCATTGCTCCCGGCATCTTAGTCGCCTCATACGACACGCATGGCTTACGGAGGAAAGATTCTTTTCCACTTCCCATGGACAATAGAGTAAATAAAAAGAACAAGAGCTATTAAGAAAAGAAGAAAAACCTAGATGTGTGTATGTATATATATGCATGTGTATGCCAGTGTAGTGTGACCTAAAGTGTAAGTAGAAGTAGCTAGATATACCTGTTATCCAGCGTGTTTATGAGACAGAAAAAGACACCAGCAATCCTACCATCATGTAAAACAGTTTCAGGTTTCTGTTTCACAGTCACCTGGCAGGACGGTAGTACCTCCCTGGGTGGTTGCTGTCTACCAACCTACTATATATATATATATATATATATATATATATATATATATATATATATATATATATATATATATATATATATATATATATATATATATATATATATATATTTATATATATATATATATATATAAATATGTGAGTGTGTGTGCCAAAATACGAACACACACACACACGCACACACACACACACACACACACACCAGTGTATCAAGCCAGCGGTCAACTATCGATATCGGCCCTTCTTCTTCCCCTTATTTTTCCCTCATCTCTCCCTAGCTCCCCTCCCCCTTCGTCTCCTCCTCCTCTTCCCTTCGCTCCCCTCTCTCTCTCTCTCCCCTTCCCTCTCCCCTTCCTTTCCGAAATGCTTTACGGTATTCAGGAATGAGAAATGGGTGGCAGGGTGTACGCAGAGGCCCCAAAACTTGACTGTTCCCTAAGTTACCTCCTAGATATTTATTCTAACTTATTTTCTAGTGATAGATGGGGATGGTAGGGACTTAGAAACCCTTAATCCGCTGTCATGCATCCTAGGACCGCTAAAAATCCTTTTATTTTCTAGCAAACACAGTTCCCACAGCGTCTGAAAGCGATTAACTGCCGTGCCTTCTGAAAGGAAAAAGAATAGAAATATCGGTGTTACAAAGTCGTTCTCCTTCCTCCCTCGCTGCAAACGTTCCAATTGTTCGGTCTTTTAAATCCCACGTCCTGTTGTTGTCGATATGACGAGGCAAGGAGGATCCAACACTCCATGTGCCTCTCAGTCGAAGTTTATTTGCTGTTGGTAGCAGTCCTTCACACACGCGCAGATGTGGAATCCAATTCTTGTTTACACTGGGTTGCCTGGGCATCTAAACCCTCTCTTATCAATAAATTCCATAACTTGTTTGCCTTACTAAATGCCCTTTTGTTGCGTGTATGCGTATGTGACGTAGTTTTCCTGTGTGTTTGTGTATATTTACACGCTCTTGTATGTACGTGTTCTGTCCGTATTTGTATATATATTTTTGTGCATATATACTTACGTTTGTGTGTGCATGTATATACGTTTGCTTGTTCGTATGTGTTATAAATTTATATGTATGTATGTATTAGTTTATTTACATTTCTATTCGGGTATTTGTACACGTTTAAAGCGAGTGTGGATGTGTGCAGTGAGCAAGATCACTTTGTGTCATTCTTGTGAATATTAATGGTTTTCTGGACAGCGCCACTGAACATTTCTTGCTCCAACAGAAATATCTTGCTAATTTGCACACAGAAATCACTCCCTACGAAAGCAAAAGACTGGGCAGGCAGTGCAAAATACCCCCCAATGAAAAGTAGGGGCGCCATTGGTACACTAAGAGAAAACACAATGTTTTTCATGGATAATTTCGTCTCTTTGCTCTTAAACCATCAGTGGAAGATACGATACTTCTCTTACACTATGAGTGGGGTATCTGATTCCCTTTTTATCTTAATCTGATTATCAGTAAGGTATTAAATCCTTCTCTTCCATTTTTCACTTTTCGTATTAATTCCACATTAACAATTCTATAAACAATAATACTGATGCTAAAGTGTTTCCTTCTACAGTATCTTAGTTACCACAACACACACACAGTATCTTAGTTACCACAACACACACACAGGATCGCATTCCAGTTTGATTCTGTCATTAAGGTACTTGATCCTCCTTTGCCTCCCGATGCTTGCTTTATCAGCCAACACAAGTCCTTTGTAGTCTAGACACGAGTCACTTAATCCTAGGATTTATACCGGATTACAAACCCACACACTAATTTAATCCCTAATGCCACATTCAACTGATATCAATACCAAAAAAAAAAAAAAAAAAAAATTGAGTTAGTAATGGGTTAGGCAATCACCATTTTTTATGATTTTTTTTCTAATGGGCTGTTCTAGTGGGTAGTTTTTTCCGTTTCCATTTTGAATTTTGATAAATCCAAATTACAGGTTTTTTATATTATTAGTGTATTTTGGAACACCTGAGACGCAGTTATCACAGATAATTTATAAGAAACTATAATTGCAGAAAGTTTAATTTTTGGTATTTTTTTATCTTTCATTTTTGACTTTTAAATATTACGATTACAAATTAAAAACAAGATCTTGGAACAACAGCAACATTGGTCTCCACAAATCACAAGGATCTTAAACAACATTTTGGTTCCTACAAATCACGGTCAACTACCCCTGAACAACATTTAAATTGATACAAATCAGAAACTAAGACGTTAAACAATATATATATATATATATATATATATATATATATATATATATATATATATATATATATATATATATATATATATTATATATATATGTCATGCCGAATAATTAAAACTTGCAATTTTAGCTTAAATAACAATGCTCTTCTTGCCGAATAAGTCAAGCGAAAATTTTTGAGCGCAATAATTTCTCAAAAATCTTTCTGAACATAACGAAAAAAAAAATATTTCATTGTGTTTCTTTATTATTAAATTATTGTAAACTTATCTAAAATATATTTTGTTGGATTAAGCTAAATTAAATTGTGCTTCTTATAATAAGGTTAGGTAAGTTTTCTAAGGTTCTTTTGGTACAAAATTATTAATTTTTACATTAACATTAATGAAAAAAAATATATATCTTCAAACGTATAAGAGAAAATTATACAAATGACCTAATTTTAAATGAGTTCTTGATACTTGACCAATTTTACCTATTCGACACGATATATATATATATATATATATATATATATATATATATATATATATATATATATATATATATATATATATATGTATATCTCTCTCTCTGTCTCTCTCTCTGTCTCTCTCTCTGTCTCTCTCTCTGTCTCTCTCTCTCTGTCTCTCTCTCTGTCTGTCTCTCTCTCTCTCTCTCTCTCTCTCTCTCGTTCAGTTGTGTGGTGGCTGGTGGCTAGGTCTCCCCTCACACTCACTTCCCCTCAGTACCCTCACAGTCAACAATTTGTCACGGATATTCTGCCTAGCTGGCCGCGTCACCCGTCACACTGCTAGGCACTAATGCTCTGATTAACACGTACCATGACCCCTGCCTAGCCCGTCTGCTTAGCCCGACTGCCTTGCCCGACTGCCTAGCCCGTCGGCCTAGCCCGTCTGCCTGACACGAACTAGGCGATCAGTGCTCTAGCACGGCTGCCTAGCCTTCCGGCCTATCCCTACGTGGTCTACATCATCTATGCCTAGCCCACCCGCCTAGCCTGGCTGCCTAGCTAGGCTTGAGCTAAGTGATCCCTACCTATCATCGCTGGCTCGATCGCTAAGCTTCGCTAAGTTCCCATGTTGCTTCTTTGCATAAATAATGAGACCCTCATTCTTCAACCTACTGTCTGCCCACAACACTGACCACTTCTCTCGCCCTTATTGTAAACTAATGAATTCTCATATCTCATATATATATATATATATATATATATATATATATATATATATATATATATATTATATATATATATATATATATATATATTTCTCCTATATTTAATATATATATAATATACTATATATATATAATATATATATATATATATATATATATATATATAATATATATATATATTTTATTACATAATATGGTACAAAAGATTTAAGAGATACATTGTTGATATAAAGATGGCATATACAGTACATGAGGTGTGAGAGATACATGTCTAGTACATATTGTTACATGTTTGTCACTGATTATAATGCGAAAATCTCATCCAGCTCCTCAGAGCTGGGGCGCGTGCCCAGAATACAGCATGCATTACCACTCTGAACAGCAGCGCTGAGTCGCTGGAACAGAAAACTACCTGCCCTGGGATCCCTAGTTACCCTGTTGAGTCTTTTGCCCAGCTCCTTGAGGAACTTCGATGCACTCTTTCCCCATGAGCCAAGGGTCTCTGTGCCTATGGGAACAAACATATAATGATGGGCAAGTTCTCCATATTTTCTCGATTTCTGGGACTCCCTGAAGGTGGCAGCTGCCCCTCCTTCCTCCCTGGTGTATTGGAGATAGGTATCAGCCAAGGTAGATGCACATGTGTAGTCCCACACCACCTGCTTGCCGTCTGTCCAGGCTTGAAGGGTGATACCATCTGAACGCTTTTGGCTGCCATCAGATCTGCATAGTTGGGGTGGCTTCCTTACTGCTGGGTATCCGGCTGTTGTGAGGCTCCTCTTGATAATGTTATTAACCTCTTCATGTCTTGCAATCTTTCCCTCGGATTTACGACACACAAGACCATGGTACCCGAATCGGTCTGCTGCTTCACTGCCACAAATACACCTGTGTTCGGCGAGAATAGGGGCGGCAAGTCGAAGGGCAACACCAATGCGGATGGTCTGTGGGTCGAGGCGTGTGCCAAGGCTGGAGTTGGGAACAACCAAAAGAAAGTCCCCTGCATGATGAGCTCTCACTGCAAGGAGGCGGGCTCTATCCTCCTATATATATATATATATATATATATATATATATATATATATATATATATATATATATATATATATATATATATATGTCTATCTGTCTGTCCCTACCTGTTTGTCCTACCTGTCTGACCTATCTGTCTGCTCTACCTGTCTAACCTACCTGTCTGCTCTACCTGTCTGACCTACCTATCTGCTCTACCTGTCTGACCTACCTGTCTGCTCTACCTGTCTGACCTACCTGTCTGCTCTACCTGTCTGACCTACCTGCCTGCTCTACCTGTCTGCTGGGCCAAGAAAACAGGCACTACTCTTGTTAAATATACAAAGAATATCCTCCTCCTTCTGCTTCTTCTTCTTCTTCTTCTAATATTTTTTTTTGCAGTTTCTGCAATTTCATTCTGAGTTGCATAATGTTGCCCTCCTCAACCACTCCCTCCCTACTCCCTTTCCCCTCTCCTCCCGCTCCCTCACCCCCCTTCCCCTAACCTCATTCCCCTTCCCCCATAATAACTCACTGTTGCTCCCGTTTCATGCCCAAACTCCCTCCGTTTCTCTCCTCTTCATCCCTTATTCTTCTCCTAGCTTCCCTCATCCTCCCCTCTCCCTCCCTTCTACTTCTCTCTCTCTCTCTCTTATCGCTTCCTCCCCTATACCATCCCGTTAGCTGTGCAAACACGAGCTCCATCTATATACACTGGGCGAAGCTGGCATGTATATACCTCTCTGACCTAGGGAAAGCTGGGGCATGAAATGAATTGCTTCTCATGTATACTGACCGCCTCCGTCCCTCTCTATGTATACAAATAACCACCAGGCAAGTATCAATAGCAGCACGTCAGGAATTCGCAGGGATGTATAAAATATAAATAGAATACATTTCTATATCAAATATATGCAGTCACATAGTTGTATGTATATATATATATATATATATATATATATATATATATATATATATATATATATATATATATATATATATATATATATATATATATATATATATATATATATATATTATTGTAACCACGAACGAGTGGTATTGATCAATAACAACACTGCGACTAGCCAAGGACTCGAACCCATGTTGTTTTGGCCCGCCTCATGGTGAGCGAGAACCACATGACTCTCTAACCCACAGGACCAAGTATCAAGCACCCAGCAGAGCTAGGTGTGTTACCTTGATCCGAGGACATACGGTGGTGTGGGTGCCTCTGAGCTAATTTCATTCTACTCCCCGTTGGGTGTACTAGCCTCAACAAGCAGTATTTTATATTATTGTAACCACAAACGAGTGGTATTGATCAATAACAACACTGCGACTAGCCAAGGACTCGAACCCATGTTGTTTTGGCCCGCCTCATGGTGAGCGAGAACCACATGACTCTCTAACCCACAGGACCAAGTATCAAGCACCCAGCAGAGCTAGGTGTGTTACCTTGATCCGAGGACATACGGTGGTGTGGGTGCCTCTGAGCTAATTTCATTCTACTCCCCGTTGGGTGTACTAGCCTCAACAAGCAGTATTTTATATTATTGTAACCACGAACGAGTGGTATTGATCAATAACAACACTGCGAATAGCCAAGGACTCGAACCATATATATAAAATTATATATATATATATATATATATATATATATATATATATAGGTGTACTTGTTAATTAATATATTTCAGACAGGCATTACCCCACTGAACTGCAACACTGAGATGTTGGATGAGGAAAGTAGCTGCTCTGGGATCCTTAGTTGCCTTGATGAGTCCTTTACCTAATTCCTACAGGAAGGTGGATGAGCCCTTTTACCATGAACCGAGGTTTCCTGAACCTATCTCAGCAAACTTGTAGCTATGAGCTAGTTCACTGTCTTTGTAGACTTTTAGTAATCCCTGAAGCTGACAGCTGCGCCTCCTTGTTCCTTCTGTACTGGAATTAGGTGTCAGCCAGTGTATCTGTGTAGTCCCACACCACCTATTTGCCATCTGTCCAAGTTATAGATATAGAATGTCATTGGACTGGCATAGTTGGAGCGGCTTGTTTATTGCTGGCCATCCAGCTGCTGCAAGATGACCTTGACCCCTTCATGCCTTGCAATCTTTTCCTTCGATCTACGGCAAACAAGACCATGGTACCCACGACAAACAAGATTATGGTACCCACGACAAACAATATTATGGTACCCACGACAAACAAGATTATGGTACCCACAACAAACAAGATTATGGTACCCACGACAAGCAAGATTATGGTACCCACAACAAACAAGACTATGGTACCCACGACAAACAAGATTATGGTACCCACGACAAACAAGATTATGGTACCCACGACAAACAAGATTATGGTACCCACAACAAACAAGACTATGGTATGCACGACAAACAAGATTATGGTACCCACGACAAACAAGATTATGGTACCCACAACAAACAAGACTATGATACCCACGACAAACAAGAACATGGTACCCACGACAAACAAGATTATGGTACCCACGACAAGCAAGATTATGGTACCCACGACAAGCAAGATTATGGTACCCACGACAAACAAGACTATGGTACCCACGACAAACAAGACTATGGTACCCACGACAAACAAGACTATGGTACCCACGACAAAAAAGGCCATGGTACCCACGACAAAGAAGACTATGGTACCCACGACAAACAAGACTATGGTACCCACGACAAAAAAGGCCATGGTACCCACGACAAAGAAGACTATGGTACCCACGACAAACAAGACTATGGTACCCTCGACAAACAAGATCATGGTAACCACAACAAACAAGACCATGGTACCCACGACAAACAAGACTATGGTACCCACGACAAAAAAGGCCATGGTACCCACGACAAAGAAGACTATGGTACCCACGACAAACAAGACTATGGTACCCACGACAAACAAGATCATGGTAACCACAACAAACAAGACCATGGTACCCACGACAAACAAGACTATGGTACCCACGACAAACAAGACCATGGTACCCACGACAAACAAGACTATGATACCCACGACAAACAAGACTATGATACCCACGACAAACAAGACTATGATACCCACGACAAACAAGACTATGGTACCCACGACAAAGAAGACTATGATACCCACGACAAACAAGACTATGGTACCCACGACAAAGAAGACTATGGTACCCTCGACAAACAAGACTATGGTACCCACAACAAACAAGACCATGGTACCCACGACAAAGAAGACTATGGCACCCGAATTGGTCTGCCAAAATACTGCCTCAGATACACGTGTGTCAGGTGAGGAGACTGAAGCAAGAGGAAGCGCATCACCAGTACGGCTGGCCTGGGGGTTGAGTCGACTGCCTTGAGAGGAACAGGGGATGGCTAACAGAAAAGGAAGGGATGAAGGGAGGAATAGAGGGAAGAGAGGGAAAGGGGAAGGGGGGAAATAAATGGATCATTTGGTCTGAGGGGCAGTAACTATTCCCTTCTCCCTCCCATGCATTTGGTCTACCCACAGACCACGCCCACCGCCACGCCCACAAGGGGGATCAGCCAACCGCCTGGCCCCGCCCATTTCGTTGTTATCCCCCGTTCTCTTTGTTCTCTTTTAACCTTCTTTGTTCTTTTATTTTCTTCTTTGTTCGACCAAACTTCTGCCTTCTAACCAACAAATTTTCTGATAAAATGTCTTATATTTCAACATCATTCTGAACCTTAACAAAAATGTATATATATATATATATATATATATATATATATATATATATATATATATATATATATATATATATATATATATATATATATATATATATATAATATATATATATATATATATATATATATAATATATATATATATATATATATATATATATATATATATATATATATATATATATATATATATATATATATATGTATGTTTGTGTGTGAGTTTGCGTGTGTACTCACCTAGTTGTACTCACCTATTTGTGGTTGCAGGGGTCGAGTAATAGCTCCTGGCCCCACCTCTTCACTGGTCGCTACTGGGTCACTCTCCCTACGTGTGTGTGTGTGCGTATTGCGACCCCAGAATGGGCCACAATGTATATACATGTTTATATGATTTATGATGTATATTTCTCAATTTCTTATAATTTTATATTGCTGATATTTTCGATAATAGCTAAATCGTTAATATCTTGCTTTATATTATTATCTGACTTAGCTATTTTATTAGGTAGGATGTAACATTACATATTGTGCTCAAGTGTGTTGTAGCAGCCCAGGAGTTGGTAAACAACCGCTTATGACACTTCGCTTGTTATACTGCCGGCTTCTTGCTGGGAGTCAGTCGGTGGCTTGACCACACCTGAGGTGGAGACATCTTCTCCTTCCTTCTCTCTACGCTACTGACCATCGTTGAGTCAACACCTCGCTCTCGTTTCTGCTTGTTTTCTCGTCATATAGACTCTGGTAGAGTATGTGTTCGGTGGTGAGACGACACATACTTCTCTGGACTCTGTTCACAGAGGATAGCCTAGACTTCGCGATTTTCGACGTTTTACTGGGTTGTGTGTCATATTGACACTCTGAGATAACTCAGGTCTCTAGCTACAGCTCTTGACCTAATTCGATAAGGCATTTGTGCACCGTCACAGTAGGGGATTTTGGTTATGCTGAACCTAGATTCAGTAATAAGTGAGTTTTGTGACTATTATGGAGGATCTGCTGATGGTCCCCAGTTAGGGTCGTTATCCTATCTCCTTGTTCCTGACGCTGAGTTACTGTTGCTTGCTATATTGATGTTCTGCGATTTTGTCATTTTTCTGTTCAATCAAGCTGTTTTGATTGTCAGTTTGTTAGAGAAGCTAGCTTATGAGAAGACGTTCAGTCGGTCACTGGTTGAATCTTAACGAGTCACCTGGAACACTCACATACACACATCTACACATTTGTATATATATTAGTATTGTTTATAATTGCTGACTTTGTACCAGATGGTACATAAGAACCAGATATATGTACCTTCAGTACAATCATATTGTTTATGAGAGCAGTGTAGGAGCTAACCTCCTCAGTAATATTTTCAATATATTTATATTTGATTTGCTTTACTTTGCTACCCTAGATTTTCTAACTTTGATAATAAACATTTTAAATATATTTCTTTGGATAGTATCCTCTCAGTTGGGATCCAATGATAATATTGATAATATGTTGGATAACTGGACCAGGATACTGACTTTGTTGCAAAAGCCCAGTAACAGGCTGGATGCTAGAAGGGCTTTCCTTTCTAGTGTTCACTGGAGATGTCTATTACTAATAGATATCGCGTCATTTTGTAACAGTGCGTGTGTGTGTATGGATGTGTGTGTGTGGGTGCGTGTGTGTATGGGTGTGTGTGTGTGGGTGCGTGTGTGAGGGTGTGTGTGCGTGTGTGTGTGTTGTGCGTGCGTGTGTGTGTATGGGTGTGTGTGGGTGCGTGTGTGAGGGTGTGTGTGCGTGTGTGTGTGGGTGCGTGTGTGTGGGTGCGTGTGTGAGGGTGTTCCGGGGGTCAACACCCCCACATCCCGGTCCATGACTATACTTTTTTCTTGAACTCGTAATTACATTTGTAAGTACTCTGATTCTTCCTTCTGCAGAGTACATGACAATATAAGTCATGTACTCCTCTATGTCCTTTAGTTGTGTCTTGGTGCTGCTGAAGGGCTCTTGCTCTCAGGAAGTGGAGCTACTATCCTAGCTCTTTTTCGATCAATAAATATAGACCTTTCCAGTTTGTTATTTTACGTACCAGGTAACTTACCTGCAGAGCAGGTAAGACCTTCCCTTCGTCAGGTCACAGGTACCTTCAAGCAGGCATGATACTCAGTGGCCACCTTCCCTTCGTCAGGTCACAGGTACCTTCAAGCAGGCATGATACTCGGTGGCCACCTTCCCTTCGTCAGGTCACAGGTACCTTCAAGCAGGCATGATACTCGGTGGCCACCTTCCTTTCGTCAGGTCACAGGTACATCCAAGCAGGCATGGTACACGGTGGCCACCTTCCCTTCGTCAGGTCACAGGTACCTTCAAGCAGGCATGGTACACGGTGGCCACCTTCCCTTCGTCAGGTCACAGGGACCTTCAAGCATACATGGTACACGGTAGCCACCTTCCCTTCGTCAGGTCACAGGTACCTTCAAGCAGGCATGATACTCGGTGGCCACCTTCCCTTCGTCAGGTCACCGTGTACCTTACCTTCAAGCAGGCATGGTACACGGTGGCCACCTTCCCTTCGTCAGGTCACCGTGTACCTTACCTTCAAGCAGGCATGGTACACGGTGGCCACCTTCCCTTCGTCAGGTCACAGGTACCTTCAAGCAGACATGGTACACGGTGGCCACCTTCCAGTAAGACACAAAGTATAATGTTAAGGAGACATACACAGACAGGTGTATGTATGTATGTATACATACACTCAAGGTCTGCTTTAAGTCCTATTTTAGGTATTAAAGTATTCTTGACTGGTGGTATAGTGACATGCAGCCTTAATCACCCTCGTGTAGTCAATGATTTTAAAACCAATTAACCAAGTACGATATGTAAATAATAATAATAATAATAATAATAAATATAATAATAATAATAATAATAATAATAATAATAATATATTATTATTATTATTATTATTATTATTATTATTATTATTATTATTATTATTATTATTATTATTATTATTATTATTATTGTTGTTGTTGTTGTGTAGTGAAGCATGTTTGTTTGTACTCTACCATGGGGGTTTACGTAGTAACTCTTCATTCAGTGTATGGTATGGTTTTTATTGTCATTAAATCATTAAATTTTTATTACCCTGGGTTGTTCAAATACCCTTTAATTTTATTATGTGTAAGATAGAATTAATAAGGTGAGGTGGGTTTTATTACAGCTACCACCACTACCACCACCACTACCACTACCACCACCACTACCACTACCACTACCACTACCACTACCACCACCACTACCACCAACACTACCACTACCACCACCACTACCACCACCACTACCACCACTACCACCACCACTACCACCACCACTACCACTACCACCACCACCACTACCACCACCACTACCACCAACACTGCCACTACCACCACTACTACCACCACCACTACCACCACCACTACCACTAACACTACCACCACCACTACCACTAACACCACCACTACCACCACCACTACCACCAGCACTACCACCAACACTACCACCACCACTACCACCAACCCTACCACCACCACTACCACCAGCACTACCACCAACACTACCACCACCACTACCACCACCACTACCACCATCTGCATCAGCACTGTTACTGCTACTGCTGCTACCACCCCCATCAGGATCATATCCACCTGCAGTAGTGATTGATGAGATTGTGGTGGATGGTGGTTGTGGTGGAGGTGGTGGTTGTACTCAATGGAGGTTGTGTTGATGGTCTCAGTTATGCTGTTTGGTGTCGTGGTGATGGTGGTGGTGTTTTTGATGGTGGTGCTGGTAGTGATGATGTTAGCTGTCGTGGGGATGGTGGTGGTGATGATGATGTTGGTGGTGGTGGTGGTGGTGGTAGTGATGATGGTGGTGATGGTGGTAGTGGTAGTGATGATGGTGTTGGTGGTAGCAGTGACGATGGTGGTGGTGGTGGTGGTCTTTCATACCTACTCATTCTAATTCAGTAGAGACTTGCTATGAGGAAGGGCCGTCTACCACTAATTATTAAGCAATCAAAGTGGTCAATTTACATACAATTAATACGCGAAACCTAAGTGAATATATACACTTAGTGGACACTTTATTAGGTACTTCCTTCTAACACTGGGTAGGACTCCACTTTGACCACAGAACAGACTGAACTACTGGTGGCATGGATTCATCGTGATGCTGGAAAAGGAAATCATGATTCGTCAGACCAGGCGACGTTTTTCCGCTCTTGAAATGTTTAGTTTTGGTGAGCCTGTGCCCACTGTTGCGTCAGTTTCCTGTTTTTATCAAACAAGAGTGGAAGCCGGTGTGGTCTTCTGCTGCTGTAGCCCATCCACTTCAAGGGTCGACATGTTGTGCATTCAGAGATGCTCTTCTGCATACAACTGTTGTAACGTGATTATTTGAGTTACTGTCACCTTCCTGTCAACTGGAACCAGTCTGGCCATTCTCCTCTGACCTCTGTCATGAACAAGGCGTTTTCGTCCACTGAACAGCGGCTCTCTGGACGTTTCGTATTTTTCCCACCATTCTCTCTAGACTCTAGACTCTAGACTCTAGAGACTGTTGTACGTGTAAATCCCAGGAGATCAACAACAGTTTTCTGAGATACTCAAAGCACCTCGTCTGTCTGACACCAACAATCATTACACAAAGTCACTTAGATCACATTTCTTCTCCATTCTGATGTTCAGTTTGAACAACATCTGAACCTCTTGAACATGTCTGATGCTGTTAGGCATTGAGGTTCAGATATTTGCATTAACGAGCAGGTATACATGTGTACCTAATAAAGTGGCCACTGAATATATATAACATTGTGTTAGTTTGCTGGAGGCTAGTTGAAGTTTCTAAGTTAGTTTTGGTTCAAAAATAATAAAAATCATTATATCACTGGTAACGAAGAAAAATACCTATCAATCTGTAAATTTTTTGTGAAATTTTTAATTTTTAAGGGAGTTTGGCTAATTTAATACGATATATATATATATATATATGGGATACAACAGTACACCACTATTATTACGTATATATATATATATATATCGTAATAATAGTGGTGGTACTGGTGGTGGTGCTGATGCTGGTGGTTGTGGTGGTGGTGGTGGAGGTAGACCACCTGTGCTGGAGGGGTCATGAGGGTCTCATTGTGAGGGGTGGGGGGGAGAGGGAGAGCTCGTTCCCTCACATCGGCTGCAGCTGGAAAAAGGATGGGAGGGGAGAGAGGGAGAGGGGAGGGGGGGAAGAAGCCTGGGAACCTGCCACAAGTGAAAGGGGTTAAAATGGCCTACAAACTTTGTATCAAAAGCTTTAGTGCATTCCTTGCCCCAAACCCAGTCCCTGACAGAAGGGTTAAGGGAAGGAACTATCCCCCTCCTCTCCCCCTCATCTCCCCCTCTTTTCTCGACGGATCCGAAACGTCTCTTTGACAAAAAAAAATAGAAAAGGAAAAAATGTAAAAAAACATACGAAAAAAAATCCCATTCTATACATTACACTTTCTCACGGCTGGTGTGGAGGCGACGCAGTTCCAACCACTGGCGCCTCTCACCTCTCTCCGGCATACATGTCACATGATTCTTGATCTGCTGTTCATTTCTCAGCGCACAGATGTACCCAGTGGTGGGGAGAGGAAGAAGAAGATATTTAAAAAAAAAACAGCACTGGTATAGTAGCGTCCTCAGCAGGTTTCAAGGGACGAGGAAGCTGGTTCAGCACCGATTTGCTACCCACCTGGTTCATGCTATTTTTTTCTCGCTCACTTGGTGTGTTTAAATTGCTAGTAACAGGCAGGGTGGGAACTACCTCCTCCAGTGAAGGTTACGGAGATGCAGATGGAATACGGAACATATGGTGATGCTGATGGAACACAGAATGCACGGTGGTGCAGACGGAATACGGAACACACGGTGATGCAGACGTAACACAAAACATACGGTGATGCAGACGGAACACAAAACACACGGTGATGCAGATGGAACACGGAACACACGGTGATGCAGACGGAACACAAAACACACGGTGATGCAGATGGAATACGGAACACACGGTGAGGCAGACGGAACACGGAACTCACGGTGGTGCAGATGGAACACGGAACACACGGTGATGCAGATGGAACACAGAACACACGGTGATGCAGACGGAACACGGAACACACGGTGATGCAGATGGAACACGGAACAGACGGTGATGCAGACGGAACACAAAACACATGGTGATGCAGACGGAACACGGAACACACAGTGATGCAGACGGAACACAAAACACACGGTGATGCAGACGGAACACAAAACACACGGTGATGCAGACGGAACACGGAACACACGGTGATGCAGACGGAACACAAAACACACGGTGATGCAGACGGAACACAAAACACACGGTGATGCAGACGGAACACGGAACACACGGTGATGCAGACGGAACACGGAACACACGGTGATGCAGACGGAACACGGAACACACGGTGGTGCAGACGGAACACGGAACACACGGTTGTGCAGATGGAACACACGGTGGTGCAGACGGAACACGGAACACACGGTGGTGCAGACGGAACACGGAACACACGGTGGTGCAGACGGAACACGGAACACACGGTGGTGCAGACGGAACACAAAACACACGGTGATGCAGACGGAACACGGAAAACGGAACACACGGTGATGCAGACGGAACACACGGTGGTGCAGACGGAACACGGAACACACGGTGGTGCAGACGGAACACGGAACACACGGTGGTGCAGACGGAACACGGAACACACGGTGGTGCAGACGGAACACGGAACACACGGTTGTGCAGATGGAACACACGGTGGTGCAGACGGAACACGGAACACACGGTGGTGCAGACGGAACACGGAACACACGGTGGTGCAGACGGAACACGGAACACACGGTGGTGCAGACGGAACACAAAACACACGGTGATGCAGACGGAACACGGAAAACGGAACACACGGTGATGCAGACGGAACACACGGTGGTGCAGACGGAACACGGAACACACGGGGGGCAGACGGAACACGGAACACGGTGCAGACGGAACACGGAACGCACGGTGGTGCAGACGGAACACGGAACACACGGTGGTGCAGACGGAACACGGAACACACGGTGGTGCAGACGGAACACGGAACGCACGGTGGTGCAGACGGAACACGGAAAACTGGAATGCGCAATACGGTCAGCTGGCCGTGTTGTCAGGCCGCTACTATATATGAGATGTATCAATCCTGGGGAGAAATGCTGTAAAATTGAGGTGGAAATGAGAAAGAAATGCAGTGTAGTGAGATCCTATGGTCTCGACGTTTCGCCCAGGCATTCTACTGAGGTATTTGATGTGATGCGAGAAACGTTTTATAATAGCGCACGCGATGGACACAAGCACACAGTGTGGTGAGATCCTCTACTGACAACGTTTCGCCCGTGCAGTGGGGTTTTTTCAGGTCCACTGCTTGGGCAAAACGTTGTCAATAAACAATCTCTTTAAATGCAATTGTGTCTTTGCTTCCGTCTGTTGATCTGCGTCCACTGGTCCGTTTGCGTCAGTATCCAGATCCGTGCTCCTGCGTCAACATCTGTGCGTTTTAATCGACGTCTAACCATCTCTCCGTCCGCGTCGGTTACGTCGTGACCTCAGCCAAAGAGAAAACGTCTCATACAGCTGCGATTTGACACCTTAATTGACAGGAATTAAAACCCAATTTGGCCCAATCTGAGTAATTCAATCAGGTGTTATCGCCAGCAAGTAAGTGGTGTTATCAGCACGCGAGCCGCGAGTCATGCACAGGGGGGACCACTTGATTTTACACCCTGCTCCACTGTAAAAATTAATTATTGACGTGGAAACTGAGATTAGAGCGTTTTGCTTTGCGGTAGTCGTGTGTGACTCGAAGGCTACAAGAGGTCACAGTACCGTGTGGAACATTCAGTGCAGTAGTTATGTTAGACTAATTGAAGGCTGCAAGAGGTCACAGTACCGTGTGGAACATTCAGTGCAGTAGTTATGTTAGACTAATTGAAGGCTGCAAGAGGTCACAGTACCGTGTGGATCATTCAGTGCAGTAGTTATGTTAGACTAATTGAAGGCTACAAGAGGTCACAGTACCGTGAAGGTCACAGTACCGTGAAGGTCATTCAGTGCAGTAGTTATGGTAGACTAAAATAAAAACTAAAAGTCACAATAATGTGACTGAAAGAATTAAGTAAACTCCCGCACTTAACAGAGAAGCCTCACGACGTTTCGGTCAATCCTGGACCACTTATAACTTGCCAGAGGTCCAGGACGGAGCGAAACATCGTGGTAGGGTTTCTCTCCTAGGTGCTAATCTTTGCTGACAGGACTGAACTCTTTATTAAACCAAGAATTGGTTACCACAAGGGTCAAGATGATCCATCTTATTCTCAAGATAATTAAAAAGTGGATCGAAGTGGCCTATGATATGATGGAGGCAAAATCAGTACAAAGTTTCAAGACTAGGTTGTCAGAAAAGAAGGCCAAAACCCAGGAAATGTCGATCAAATTTGCATTAAAGGCTAAATCAGGAGTAAATCGTGAGTGTGAACACAAACACATGACACACACACACACACACACACACACACACACACACACACACACATATGGTCTCAACAAAGCCACTCAACAAAGCCACTCTCCCACAAGTCATCTCATCCAGCTGGAAGAACGGTTATTCAGAGCCATCTAGCAGTGAGTCGACCCTCCTAGAATTATTCTAGCTTACTTGATGCTGCAGCCTTCTGATATTTCAGAGTGGGGGTGGGAAGCTACCTAGCTTCTGGGAACACCTCAAACTACAACCTATCCTCACAAATTCTCGGTGGACTTCTCATTTTCGGTTTGTAGCAAATTTATCGACTGACGTAATTGAGGTTAAGTTAGGTTAGGTTAGGTTATGTTAGGATTAGGTTAGGTTAGGTTAAGTTTAGGATAAACTAGGTTAGGTTGGGTTTAGTTTAGGTTAGGTTAAGGTTAGATTAGGTTATGTTTAGTTAGGTTATGATTAGTTAGGTTAGATTTAGTTAGGTTAAGTTGTCCTCTGTCAATAAAAACTTATAACATACCACAACACTTAAAGTGAGATATAAAAGTAAGGTGACAATACATTCCGAGACTCGAATACTAGATGGACTCTTAACTTGTAAACCTTTTTAAGACTCTTTAAACAGTCCCTCAAATGATTGTCTTAGCAAGAGTGAAATACAGTGAGCTATTAAGAGGATGGGTTGCAGACTCTCTCGAGCCTCTAGCTGGTAAACACCTAACTGCAAATATGCTTCCCTCTGAAGGTGTATAATAATAATAATAATAATAATATTAATAATAATAATAATAATAATAATAATAATAATAATAATAATAATAATAATAATAATATTCTTTATTTCTAAAAGTACATGTGCAAGGTATACAGGCCTAGCTGACATCAATGACATACTACTATATAGAAAACCCCTTGTTATGCAGAGCATTTCGGGCAAATTAGGTCAGTTTTGACCAGGATGCGACCCACACCGGTCGACCAACACCCAGGTACCTATTTTGCTAATAGGTGAACAGGGACAGCAGGTGTCCTAAGGAAACACGTCCTAATGTTTCCATCCATACCGGAGATCGACCCCCGGACCTCAGTGTGTGAGCTGAGTGTGCTAGCAATCGAGCTACAGGTATTTTCATTATTCGCTACTCTCTAACTTACTACTCTCTAACTTACTACTCTCTAACTTGCTACTCACTAACTTAAGTTGGATTTATGTACCTAATTGTACACAGTGTACATATGATGCTGGGTAAGTTAAACACGAAAATTACATTACAATTACTTTAATTCCACATTTCTGACTGAACAGTGGGTGTGCTGGGATGGTTCTAGCACAACCTGGTACTAGTGGGTGTGCTGGGATGGTTCTAGCACAACCTGGTACTAGTGGGTGTGCTGGGATGGTTCTAGCACAGCCTGGTACTAGTGGGTGTGCTGGGATGGTTCTAGCACAGCCTGGTACTAGTGGGTGTGCTGGGATGGTTCTAGCACAACCTGGTACTAGTGGGTGTGCTGGGATGGTTCTAGCACAGCCTGGTACTAGTGAGTGTGCTGGGATGGTTCTAGCACAGCCTGGTACTAGTGGGTGTGCTGGGATGGTTCTAGCACAGCCTGGTACTAGTGGGTGTGCTGGGATTGTTCTAGCACAGCCTGGTACTAGTGGGCATGCTGGGATAGTTCTAGCACAGCCTGGTACTATTGAGTGTGCTGGGATGGTTCTAGCACAGCCTGGTACTAGTGGGTGTGCTGGGATGGTTCTAGCACAGCCTAGTACTAGTGAGTGTGCTGGGATGGTTCTAGCACAGCCTGGTACTAGTGGGTGTGCTGGGATGGTTCTAGCACAGCCTGGTACTAGTTGGTATGCTGGGATGGTTCTAGCACAGCCTGGTACTAGTTGGTATGCTGGGATGGTTCTAGCACAGCCTGGTACTAGTGGGTGTGCTGGGATGGTTCTAGCACAGCCTGGTACTAGTTGGTATGCTGGGATGGTTCTAGCACAGCCTGGTACTAGTGGGTGTGCTGGGATGGTTCTAGCACAGCCTGGTACTATTGGATGTGCTGGGATGGTTCTAGCACAGCCTGGTACTAGTGGGTGTGCTGGGATGGTTCTAGCACAGCCTAGTACTAGCGGGTGTGCTGGGATGGTTCTAGCACAACCTGGTACTATTGGATGTGCTGGGATGGTTCTAGCACAACCTGGTACTATTGGATGTGCTGGGATGGTTCTAGCACAGCCTGGTACTATTGAGTGTGCTGGGATGGTTCTAGCACAGCCTGGTACTAGTGAGTGTGCTGGGATGGTTCTAGCACAGCCTGGTACTAGTGGGTGTGCTGGGATGGTTCTAGCACAGCCTGGTACTAGTGGGTGTGCTGGGATGGTTCTAGCACAGCCTGGTACTAGTGGGTGTGCTGGGATAGTTCTAGCACAGCCTGGTACTAGTGGGTGTGCTGGGATGGTTCTAGCACAGCCTGGTACTAGTGGGTGTGCTGGGATAGTTCTAGCACAGCCTGATACTAGTGGGTGTGCTGGGATGGTTCTAGCACAGCTTGATACTAGTGGGTGTGCTGGGATGGTTCTAGCACAGCCTGGTACTAGTGGGTGTGCTGGGATGGTTCTAGCACAGCCTGGTACTAGTGGGTGTGCTGGGATGGTTCTAGCACAGCCTGGTACTAGTGGGTGTGCTGGGATGGTTCTAGCACAGCCTGATACTAGTGGGTGTGCTGTGATGGTTCTAGCACAGCCTGGTACTAGTGGGTGTGCTGGGATGGTTCTAGCACAGCCTGGTACTAGTGGGTGTGCTGGGATGGTTCTAGCACAGCCTGGTACTAGTGGGTGTGCTGGGATGGTTCTAGCACAGCCTGGTACTAGTGAGTGTGCTGGGATGGTTCTAGCACAGCCTGGTACTAGTGGGTGTGCTGGGATGGTTCTAGCACAGCCTGGTACTAGTGGGTGTGCTGGGATGGTTCTAGCACAGCCTGGTACTAGTGGGTATGCTGGGATGGTTCTAGCACAGCCTGGTACTATTGAGTGTGCTGGGATGGTTCTAGCACAGCCTGGTACTAGTGGGTGTGTTGGGATGGTTCTAGCACAGCCTGGTACTAGTGAGTGTGCTGGGATGGTTCTAGCACAGCCTGGTACTAGTGGGTGTGCTGGGATGGTTCTAGCACAGCCTGGTACTAGTTGGTATGCTGGGATGGTTCTAGCACAGCCTGGTACTAGTTGGTATGCTGGGATGGTTCTAGCACAGCCTGGTACTAGTGGGTGTGCTGGGATGGTTCTAGCACAGCCTGGTACTAGTGGGTGTGCTGGGATGGTTCTAGCACAGCTTGGTACTAGTGGGTGTGCTGGGATGGTTCTAGCACAGCCTGGTACTAGTTGGTATGCTGGGATGGTTCTAGCACAGCCTGGTACTAGTGGGTGTGCTGGGATGGTTCTAGCACAGCCTGGTACTAGTGAGTGTGCTGGGATGGTTCTAGAACAGCCTGGTACTAGTGGGTGTGCTGGGATGGTTCTAGCACAGCCTGGTACTAGTGAGTGTGCTCGGATGGTTCTAGCACAGCCTGGTACTAGTGGGTGTGCTGGGATGGTTCTATCACAGCCTGGTACTAGTGGATGTGCTGGGATGGTTCTAGCACAGCCTGATACTAGTGAGTGTGCTCGGATGGTTCTAGCACAGCCTGGTACCACAGGTCCTAGAAAAAAAATACCAGAATTTGTGGTACCAATACAAACAGGTGGGTACACGGGGCAAACACGAGGTGTTGGTTCTGCTATTGTTTGAGTCACAAGCAAGGTCTCTACTCCAAGAAGCAACACTAGACAAATACGACAGAGGAACCACTAGTTTTTTGATAAAACACGGTAGGATGAAAGATAATTAAAACGAGCGAAGGGTTGTTGAAAAAAAACACACACCATAAAGCTGTGTTTTGATTGATGGTGATAATAATCGTGATTAGTTCAGCTAGAACACCAGTGAAAAGCCGAGAGGCGGACGCTGTCTTCAAGATCTCTGGTCTGTTGAGGTGCTGGAGGCTTGGTGGTCCGTGTTGTGAAGCTGTGTGGTGTGGGTGGTCAGTGTACTCACCTAATTGTGGTTGCAGGGTTTGTTTTATAGCTCCTGGCCCCTGCCTCTTCATTGGTCGCCACTAGGTCTACTCTCTTCCTGCTCCATGAGCTATATCATACCTCTTCTTAAAGCTATGTGCGGATCCTGCCTCCACTACATCACTCTAAGGATTGTTCCAGTTCCTGACAGCTGTATGACTTAAGAAATAGTGTGTGTACTCACCTAATTGTGGTTGCAGGGGTCGAAACTCAGCTCCTGGCCCCACCTCTTCACTGATCGCTACTGGGTCCTCTCTCTCTCTCTGCTTCATGAACTTTATTATACCTCTTCTTAAAGCTATGAATGGATCCTGACTCCACTACATCGCTTCCCAAACTATTCCACTTCCCGACCACTCTGTGACTAAAAAAATACTTCCTAACATCCCTGTGATTCATCTGAGTATTCCTGTTTCAACTTTGTCCCCTTGTTGCTGTGTCCCATCTCTGGAGCATTCTGTCTCTGTCAACCTTGTCAATTCCTCTCAGTATTTTTCATGTCGTTATCATGTCCCCCCTCCCTATCTCTCATGTCCACCAGTGTCGTCAGGTCGATTTTTCCCTCTCCTCGTGGGACATACCCCTTAGCTCCGAGACTAGTCTTGTTGCAAACCTTTGCACTTTCTCTAGTTTCTTTACGTGCTTGGCTAGGTGTGGGTTCCAAACTGGTGCTGCATACTCCAGTATGGGCCTAACGTACACAGTATACAGGGTCCTGAACGATTCCTTATTAAGATGTCGGAATGCTGTTCTTAGGTTTGCTAGGCGCCCATATGCTGCAGCAGTTATTTGGTTGATGTGCGCCTCAGGAGATGTGCCTGGTATTATACTCACCCCCAGATCTTTTTCCTTGAGTGAGGTTTGTAGTCTCTGGCCCCTAGACTGTACTCCGTCTGCGGTCTTCTTTGCCCTTCCCCAATCTTCATGACTTTGCACTTGGTGGGGTTGAACTCCAGGAGCCAATTGCTGGACCAGGCTTGCAGTCTGTCCAGGTCCCTTTGTAGTTCTGCCTGGTCCTCGTCCGATTGAATTCTTCTCATCAACTTCACATCATCTGCAAACAGGGGCACTTCGGAGTCTATTCCTTCCGTCATGTCGTTCACAAATACCAGAAACAGCACCGGTCCTAGGACTGACCCCTGTGGAACCCCACTCGTCACCGGCGCCCACTCTGACACCTCGCCACGTACTTCCTGAGAGGTATTCTCTGATCCATTGGAGTGCCATCCCTGTTATCCCTGCCTGGTCCTCCAGCTTTTGCACTAATCTCTTGAGCGGAACTGTGTCAAACGCCTTCTTACAGTCCAAGAAAACGCAATCTACCCACCCCTCTCTCTCTTGTCTTACTGCTGTCACCCTGTCATAGAACTCCAGTAGGTTTGTGACACAGGATTTCCTGTCCCTGAAACCGTGATGGCTGTCGTTGATAAGCTCATTCCTTTCTAGGTGTGTGTGTGTGTGTGTGTGTGTGTGTACTCACCTAGTTGTGGTTGCAGGGGTCGAGTCATAGCTCCTGGCCCCTGGCTGTTTTTATTGTGTAAGGGCGGATAAGAGTGTAATTATCACTAGTTATACCTAACACCCGCAGGTCTGGTACACCGATATTAGGTATGGTGGTAGTGGTGGTGGTGGTGGCGGTAGTGGTGGTGGTGGTGGTGGTGGCGGTGGTGGTGGTGGTGGTGGTGGTGGCGGTGGTAGTGGTGGTGGTGGTGGTGGTGGTGGCGGTGGTGGTGGTGGTGGTGGTGGTGGCGGTGGTAGTGGTGGTGGTGGTGGTGGCGGTGATGGTGGTGGTGGTGGTGGTGGCGGAGATGGCGGTGGTGGTGGTGGTGGCGGTGGTGGCGGTGGCGGTGGTGGTGGCGGTGGTGTGTACTCACCTAGTGTGTGTTAGTGTGTGTGCTTGTGTGTGTGTGTGTGTGTGTGTGTGTGTGCGTGTGTGTGTGTGTGTGTATGTGTGTTAGTGTGTGTGCTTGTGTGTGTGTGTGTGTGTGTGTGTGTGTTGGTGTGTGTGTGTGTGTGTGTGTGTGTGTGTATGTGTGTTAGTGTGTGCTTGTGTGTGTACTCACCTATTTGTACTCACCTATTTGTGGTTGCAGGGGTCGAGTCATAGCTCCTGGCCCCGCCTCTTCACTGATTGCTACTAGGTCCTCTCTCTCCCTGCTCCATGAGCTTTATCAAACCTAGTCTTAAAACTATGTATGGTTCCTGCCTCCACTATGTCGCTTTCCAAGCTATTCCACTTCCTGACAACTCTATGACTGAAGAAATACTTCCTAACATCCCTTTGACTCATAGGAGTCTTCAACTTCCAATTGTGACCCCTTGTTTCTGTGTCCCCTCTCTGGAACATCTTGTCTCTGTCCACCTTATCTATTCCTCGCAGTATTTTATATGTCGTTATCATGTCTCCCTAACCCTCCTGTCCTCTAGTGTCGTCAGGCCGATTTCCCTTAACCTTTCTTCGTAGGACAATCCCCTTTGCTCTGGGACTAGTCTTGTTGCAAACCTTTGCACTTTCTCTAATTTCTTGACGTGCTTGACCAGGTGTGGGTTCCAAACTGGTGCTGCATACTCCAGTATGGGCCTGACGTATATGGTATACAGAGTCTTGAATGATTCCTTGGTGAGGTATTGGAACGCTATTCTTAGGTTTGCCAGCCGCCCGTATGCTGCAGCAGTTATCTGATTGATGTGTGCCTCAGGAGATGTGCTCGGTATTATACTCACCCCAAGATCTTTTTCTTTGAGTGAGGTTTGCAGTCTTTGGCCACCTAGACTATACTCTGTCTGCGGTCTTCTTTGCCCTTCCCCGATATTCATGACTTTACATTTGGCAGGGTTAAATTCAAGGAGCAGTTACTGACCAGGCTTGCAGCCTGTCCAGGTCTCTTTGTATTCCTGCCTGATCCTCGACTGATTTGATTCTTCTCATTAACTTCACATCATCTGCAAACAGGGACACTTCTGAGTCTATCCCTTCCGTTATGTCATTCACATATACCAAAACAGTACAGGTCCTAGGACTGACCCTTGTGGAACTCCACTCGTCACAGGTGCCCACTCTGACATCTCGTCACGTACCATGACTCGTTGTTGCCTCCCTGTCAGATATTCTCTGATCCATTGCAGTGCTTTTCCTGTTACGTGTGCCTGATCCTCTAGCTTTTGCATTAATCTTTGTGAGGAACTGTGTCGAACGCCTTCTTGCAGTCCAAAAAATGCAGTCTATCCACCCTCTCTCTCGTGTCTTACTTCTGTTACCTTGTCATAAAACTGCAGTAGGTTTGTGACACAGGATTTTCCTTCCCTGAAACCATGCTGGTTGTCGTTTATAAGCTTGTGTCTTTCTAGGTGCTCCACCATTCTCCTCCTGATGATCTTCTCCATGACTTTGCATACTATACACGTCAGTGACACAGGTCTGTAGTTTAATGCCTCGTGTCTGTCTCCTTTCTTAAAAATTGGGACTACATTTGCCATCTTCCACGCCTCAGGTAGTTGCCCAGTTTCAATGGATGTGTTGAAGATTTGTAGTTAGTGGCACACACAACATCTCTGCTCCCTCTCTAAGGACCCACGGAGAAATGTTGTCCGGTCCCACCGCTTTTGAGGTATCGAGTTCACATAGCAGCTTCTTCACCTCCTCCTCGGTTGTGTGTATTTCATCCAGCACTTGTTGGTACACCTCCCTATTCTGAATTCCTGGAGTCCTTCCTGTGTGTGTGTGTGTGTGTGTGTGTGTGCGTGTGTGTGTGTGTGTGTGTGTGTGTGTGTGTGTGTGTGTGTGTGTGTGTGTGTGTGTGTGTGTGTGTGTGTGTGTGTGTGTGTGTGTGTGTGTGTGTGTGTGTGTATGTGTGTGTGTGTGTGTGTGTGTGTGTGTGTGTGTGTGTGCGTCTGTGTGTGTGTTAGTGTGTGTGTGTACTCACCTAGTTCTCACCTAGTTGTGGTTGCAAGGGTCGAGTCATAGCTCCTGGCCCTGCCTCTTCACTGGCCGCTACTGGGTCACTCTCCCTGCGCCAGGAGCTTTATCATACCTCTTCTTAAAGCTATGAATGGAACCTGCCTCCACTACATCGCTTCCCAAACTATTCCACTTCCTGACAACTCTGTGACTGAAGAAATACTTCCTAACATCCCTGTGATTCATCTGAGTCTTCAACTTCCAACTGTGTCCACTTGTTGCTGTGTCCCATCTCTGGAACATTCTGTCTTTGTCCACCTTGTCAATTCCTCTCAGTATCTTATATGTCGTTATCATGTCCCCCCTATCTCTCCTGTCCTCCAGTGTCGTCAGGTCGATTTCCCTTAACCTCTCCTCGTGGGACATACCCCTTAGCTCCGGGACAAGTCTTGTTGCAAACCTTTGCACTCTCTCTAGCTTCTTTACGTGCTTGGCTAGGTGTGGGTTCCAAACTGGTGCTGCATACTCCAGTATGGGCCTAACGTACACAGTGTACAGGGTCCTGAACGATTCTTTATTAAGATGTAGGAATGCTGTTCTTAGGTTAGCTAGACGCCCGTATGCTGCAGCAGTTATTTGGTTGATGTGGGTCTCAGGAGATGTGCCTGGTGTTATACTCACCCCAAGATCTTTTTCCTTGATTGAGGTTTGTAGTCTCTGGCCCCCTAGACTGTACTCCGTCTGCAGTCTTCTCTGTCCTTCCCCAATCTTCATGACTTTGCACTTGGTGGGGTTGAACTCCAGGAGCCAATTGCTGGACCAGGCTTGCAGCCTGTCCAGATCGTGTGTGTGTGTGTGTGTGTGTGTGTGTGTGTGTGTGTGTGTGTGTGTGTGTATGTGTTAGTGTGTGCGTGCGTGTGTGTGTTTGTGTGTGTGTTAGTTACCATTTTGTCCTAGGCACATGTCGATTAGACACTAGGCCTGTTGTATATATGTGTGTGTGTGTGTGTGTGTGTGAATCTAAGCCACCAAGATGATAGAGAGGGAGTAAGAAAGGGAATAAGGGAGTGAAAGAAGAAGGTAGGGAAGAAAGAAGGGAGTGAAGGTAGGGAAGGAAGAAGGTAGGGAAGGAAGGTAGAGAAGGAAGAAGGTAGGGAAGGAAGAAGGTAGGGAAGGAAAAAGGGAGTGAAGAAAGAAGGTAGGGAAGGAAGAAGGTAGGGAAGGAAGAAGGTAGAGAAGGAAGAATTTAGGGAAGGAAGAAGGAGGGAAGGAAGAAGGTAGGGAAGGAAGAAGGTAGGGAAGGAAGAAGCTAGGGAAGGAAGAAGGTAAGGAAGGAAGAAGGTAGGGAAGGAAGAAGGTAGGGAAGGAAGAAGGTAGGGAAGGAAGAAGGTAGGGAAGGAAGAAGGTAGGGAAGGAAGAAGGTAGGGAAGGAAGAAGTCGTTAAAGAGGGATGATGGAAGGAAGTCAATGAAAAATGACACAATAAACTAAAAGATAAAAGGGGGAAAATGAGGGAGGGAAGGAATAAAAGGAGAGAAGGAAGGAAAAAGGCAAGGAGTGAGAGAATATATAAAAAGGAGTGAAGGAAGGACTGGAATTAGTTAAGAAGGAAGTGAGGAAGGGATAGAGATAGAGAGGAAGGGAAGAACACGAGGCAGTAGGAGTGCCCTGCCTCCCTCCCCTCCTTCCTTCCTTCCCTCCCTCCCCTCCTTCTATCCCCTCCCTCCCTCCTCGCTCCTGCTGTCCTAGCCAGGAGCGTTCAGGTAACCCGTCTCTACCTGTTCAGGAAATACTTCAGCCTTTACCACTCTGAAATATTCGCTATCCCTCCTAGGAATCCCTCACTAGAATCACTACATACCCTTTCTAGACGCCAGTACTTGCTTCTGTCTAACTAGCTAGGAAGGCTGGTTAGTTTAGGTGCCTAGGAATAGTGGTAGTTGTGACTGTTTTGTTAGTATGGTGGTTGATATGCGTGGTATGCAGTGTGCAGTGTTGGTAGTGGAGGTGGTTGGGGTTGTACAGGCAGGGGATGGATAATGGGAGTGATGGTAGTGGTGGTTAGAGAGATAGGGGGATGGTGGTGGTGGAGGTGATGGTGGTAGGGCCAGGCTCGTGGGGTTAAGTGGTTGGGTGGTTGTTGCAATCTGAAGAATGCAGTGCACAATGTTAGCAATAATTACGAGAGAGCTAATATGCCCCGTTGCTGCAGCGATGGTGGTAGTGGTGGCAATAGTGGTGGTGGTAGTAGCGGTGGTGGTGGTGATGGTAGTGGTGGTAGTGGTGGTAATGGTGGTGGTGATGGTAGTGGTGGTTGTAATGGTGGTGGTAGTAGTGGTGGTAGTGGTGGTGGTGGTGGTGGTAGCGGTAGTGGTGGTGGTAGTGGTAGTGCTGGTGGTAGTGCTGGTGGTGGAGATGATGTTGAATTGTGGTGATAGGGAAAGTGAGTATTGAGGGTGACCGATGATAGTGATTATAGTAGTTATGGTGTTGATGATAGCAAGGAAAAGGGGTTAGGGAAGGGGGGGAAGAAGGACAAGGGAAAGGGGAAGAGGGAGGGGGAAAGGTAGGGGAAGAGGGAAGGGGAGTGGGAGGGGGAGAAAAGACAAAGATGTCAGCTTTCTGGAGAGTCAGAGTGGAGGCTGGTAGTGTTGTTGTTGCTGTTGTTGATGCTATTGTTGTTGATGTTGTTGTTGATGTTATTGTTGCTGTTGTGTTTGTTTTCTTAATGAAAGTTTCGAGACCATGGAGCTGAATACCTCTCACTGATCACCTCAACAACATCTTCAAGACTGAGGGACTGATCACCTCACAAAATCTACAAGACTGAGGGACTGATCACCTCACAACATCTTCAAGACTGAGGGACTGATCACCTCACAACATCTTCAAGACTGAGGGACTGATCACCTCACAACATATACAAGACTGAGGGACTGATCACCTCACAACATCTCAAGACTGAGGGACTGATCACCTCACAACATCTACAAGACTGAGGGACTGATTACCTCATCTCCAAGACTGAGGGACTGATTACCTCATCTACAAGACTGAGGGACTGATTACCTTATCTACAAGACTGAGGGACTGATTACCTCATCTCACAAGACTGAGGGACTGATTACCTCATCTACAAGACTGAGGACTGATTACCTCATCTACAAGACTGAGGGACTGATTACCTCATCTACAAGACTGAGGGACTGATTACCTCATCTACAAGACTGAGGGACTGATTACCTTATCTCAAGACTGAGGGACTGATTACCTCATCTACAAGACTGAGGGACTGATTACCTCATCTACAAGACTGATATAACTGAGACTGACCTACAGACTAACTCCGACTAGGGACAACCCGACGAGATGATTCTCCTAGGGTTGATCTACCAAGCTGAGACTGATACCTCCAAGACAGGATGATTACTCCACAAGAAGACTGATTACTTCAAGACTGAGGGATAATCTGCAGGACTGACCTTATTCAAGCTGAGGACTGATACTTTCTCAAGCGAGACATTCTATTCAAGACTGAGATGATTCTTCCAGAGAGGACTGATTACCCAACGGACTGATTACTACAGCGAGGACTGATTACCTATCTCCAAGACTAGGGACTGACATTACTCAAGACTGAGGGACTGATTACCTTATCAAGACTGAAGACTATCCCAGCTAAGATGAGGGACTGAACCTCATCTAAACTGAGGACTGATTACCTATCTCAAGACTGAGGGACTGATCCTTATCTCAAGACTGAGGGACTGATTACCACTCAATGAGGACTTCCTTTACAACTGAGGACTGATCCTCATCTCAAGACTGAGGGACTGATTACTCATCTCCAAGACTGAGGACTGATTACTCATCTCAAGACTGAGACTGATTACCTCATACAGACTGAGTGAACCCACTCAAGACTGAGGCTATCTACTAGACTGAGACTGAGGATATTACCTCATCTCAAGACTGAGGACTGATACTCATCCAAGACTGAGGGACTGATTCTACTCAAACTGAGGGACTGAACCATCTCAAGACTGAGGGACTGATTACCTTCTCAAGCTGAGGGACTGATACTCATCTACAAACTGAGGGACTGATTACTCTTACAACTGAGGGACTGATCCTCATCTACAAGACTGAGGGACTGATTACCTATCTCAAGACTGAGGACTGACTTACCTTACCTATCTGAAGACTGAACTATCGACTAGACTAACTCATCTACAAGACTGATACTATTACTATCTATAATCTAGACTGAGACTGATTACCATACAACTGAAGTTACTATCTAAAGACTGAGGACTGATTACCATCTACAAGACTGAGGACTGATTACCTCATCACAAGACTGAGGACTGATTACCTCATCTCAAGACTGAGGGACTGATTACCTCTCAAGACTGAGGGACTGATTACCTCATCTCAAGACTGAGGGACTGATTACTCATCTCAAGACTGAGGACGATTACCTTCTCCAAGACTGAGGAGATTACTCATCTCAAGACTGAGGACTGATTCCTTCTCAAGACTGAGGACTACTACTCAACTGAGGACTGATACTATTACCACTGGACGATATTCCACAAGTGAGGGACTGATTACCTTCCAAGACTGAGGACTGATTACCCCTCAAGACAGACTGAGCTATCCACAAGACTGATGACTCATCTAACGAACTTTACATCTCAAGACTGAGGATGATTACTCTCTCAAGACTGAGGACTGATACTCTATCTCAAGACTGAGGACTGATTCCTCATCTCAAGACTGAGGACTGATTACCTCTCAAGACTGAGGGACTGATTACCTCATCTCAAGACTGAGGACTGATTACCCTCCCAGACTGAACTGTCCTACTAAGACTGAGGACTGATACTATCAAAGACTGAGGACTGATTCATCTACAAGACTGAGGGACTGATTCCTCATCTCAAACTGAGGGACTGATTACCTCATCAAGACTGAGGGACTGATTCATCTCAAGACTGAGGATGATTACCATCTCCAAGACTGAGGGACTGATTACCTCATCTCACAAGACTGAGGACTGATCTTCTCAAGACTGAGGGACTGATTACCTCATCACAAGACTGAGGACTGATTACCTCTCTACAAGACTGAGAGACTGATTACCTCATCTCCAAGACTGAGTGACTGATTACCTCATCTACAAGACTGAGGGACTGATTACCTCATCTACAAGACTGAGGGACTCATTACCTCATCTACAAGACTGAGGGACTGATTACCTCATCTCAAAGACTGAGGGACTGATTACCTTCTCCAAGACTGAGGGACTGATACTATCTACAAGACTGAGGACTGATACTATTCAAGACTGAGGACTGATTACCTCATCTACAAGACTGAGGGACTGATTACCTCATCTACAAGACTGATCTATCACTAAAACTAGACTGAGACTATTACGACAAGACTAGATATTCATCTCAAGACTGAGGATGATTACCGCCGAGAGGACTTATCCAAGACTGAGGACTGATTACCTTATCTCCAAGACTGAGGGATGATTATCTCAAGACTGAGGGACTGATACTATCAAAACTGAGGACTGTACTATTCCAGACTGAGGGACTGATTCCATCTCAAGACTGAGGACTATTTCATCCAAGAGAGGACTGATTACTCATCTCCAAGACTGAGACTATTCCTACCAGAGAGTACTCACGGATACACAAGACTGAGACTGATACTCACAACTGAGGGACTGATTACCTATCAGACTGAGGGACTGATTACCTCATCTCAAGACTGAGGACTGATTACCTCCTCAAGATGAGGGACTGATTACCTCTACAAGACTGAGGGACTGATCACCTCACAACATCTTCAAGACTGAGGGACTGATCACCTCACAACATCTACAAGACTGAGGGACTGATCACCTCACAACATCTACAAGACTGAGGGACTGATCACCTCACAACAACATCAAGACTGAGGGACTGATCACCTCACAACAACATCAAGACTGAGGGACTGATCACCTCACAACAACATCAAGACTGAGGGACTGATCACCTCACAACAACATCAAGACTGAGGGACTGATCACCTCACAACAACATCAAGACTGAGGGACTGATCACCTCACAACAACATCAAGACTGAGGGACTGATCACCTCACAACATCTACAAGACTGAGGGACTGATCACCTCACAACATCTACAAGACTGAGGGACTGATCACCTCACAACAACATCAAGACTGAGGGACTGATCACCTCACAACAACATCAAGACTGAGGGACTGATCACCTCACAACAACATCAAGACTGAGGGACTGATCACCTCACAACAACATCAAGACTGAGGGACTGATCACCTCACAACAACATCAAGACTGAGGGACTGATCACCTCACAACAACATCAAGACTGAGGACTGATCACCTCACAACAACATCAAGACTGAGGGACTGATCACCTCACAACAACATCAAGACTGAGGGACTGATCACCTCACAACAACATCAAGACTGAGGGACTGATCACCTCACAACAACATCAAGACTGATCACCTTAACACTCCACTACTTATATTATGGAGAGGAGTTACTGTTGGAGTTGCTTTTGTTTTTCTGTTATTCCCGTTGTTTCTGTTGCTTGTGCTGTTTCCTTGCTGTCACTATTGTTGTTTTTGCTTGTTTGCTTTTGTTACGTGTATTTTATTGTGTAAGGGCAGATAAAAGTGTAATTATCACTAGTTATACCTAACACCCGCAGGTCTGGTACACCGATATTAGGTATGGTGGTAGTGGTGGTGGTGGTGGCGGTGGTGGTGGCGGTGGTGGTGGCGGTGGTGATGGTGACTGTAGTAGTTGGTAATCTGTTGCATGTTGTTGTGGTAGTTGTGGTTTTAGCGTCAGTAGGTAGTTTTTAATTGGTAGAAGTGACAGAGATGGTGGTAGTTACTCTGGTAGTGTCAGTGAATATAGTGGTGGATTGTGGTAGCAATAGTTGGAATAGTGATGGATTATGGTAGTAATAGTTGAAATAGTGGTAGATTGTGGTAGCAATAGTTGGAATAGTGGGGGATTGTGGTAGCAACATTTACTACCACAATCCACTACTATTCCAACTATTACTACCAAAATCCTCTAATTTTCCAACTATTACTACCACAATCCACCACTATTCCAACTATTACTACCACAATCCACCACTATTCCAACTATTACTACCACAATCCACCACTATTCCAACTATTACTACCACAATCCACCACTATTCCAACTATTACTACCACAATCCACCACTATTCCAACTATTACTACCACAATCCACCACTATTCCAACTATTGCTACCACAATCCACCACTATATTCAGTGATACTACCAGAGTAACTACCACCAAGAGGCGTTACTCACACACATGACTCGACCCTTGCAATCACAGTTAGGTGAGTACACACACACGCACACACACACACACACACACACACACACACACACACACACACACACACACACACACACACCATTCAACAGTTTTAAGAGAAGGTATGATACGCCAATGAAGCTAAGGAGTGAATCCAGCAAGTGGCAAGTTGAGGGGAAGGGCCAGGAGCTAGAACCTGACTCATACAACCACAAATGTGTTAGTTCAGATGGTAAAGTAAACACAAAAAAAAATCATATGGCCATTGACAAGTGCCTTTGAGGATATATAACTAGGATGAGGGAGAGGTGACCAGAACCGTGGGTGGCTTCACTGGTGTTCTGTGCCAGCAAAAACCACCCATCTTGCAGCCCCTACTGTCCAGACAAACACCACTATCCCCCACTCCCATCCCCTATCATCGGAGAAGGCCTTTCGTGCATCCTTCCCTATCCTAGTGGTCCCTATGGACATCCTTCATGATCCTGAGGGGTCCCCACAAGATCTCCTCCCACACCTGTGACACTGAGATGACTTCCCACACATCTGACACTGAGATGATCTCCCACACCTCTGACACTGAGATGACCTCCCACACCTCCAACACTTAGATCATCTCCCACACCTCTGACACTGAGATGACCTCCCACACATCTGACACTGAGATGATCTCCCACACCTCTGACACTGAGATGACCTCCCACACCTCCAACACTTAGATCATCTCCCACACCTCTGACACTGAGATGACCTCCCACACATCTGACACTGAGATGATCTCCCACACCTCTGACACTGAGATGATCTCCCACACCTCTGACACTGAGATGATCTCCCACACCTCTGACACTGAGATGACCTCCTACACCTCCAACACTTAGATCATCTCCCACACCTCTGACACTGAGATGACCTCCCACACATCTGACACTGAGATGATCTCTAACACCTCTGACACTGAGATGACCTCCCACACCTCCAACACTTAGATCATCTCCCACACCTCTGACACTGAGATGACCTCCCACACTGCTGACACAGAGATGATCTCCAACATCTCTGACACTGAGATGACCTCCCACACCGCTGACACTGAGATGATCTCCCACATCTCTGACACTGAGAGGATCTCCCACACCTCTCCTTATCCTGGACTATATCAGTATACAATAATTGACCTTCCGAATTTTCCGGTGTTGAGGTGAAAGTTCCTGGGATGTTATCAGTGTGTCTCATCCGCGAGGCTTTGTCTGCCAGCGAGGTGCGTAGAGGGACGGGAGAGGATGCTGGGAGGAGGAGGTGCTGAACTATGGTAAAAATTGGAAAAGGAATAGGAGGGGAGGATATTGGGAGATGGGAAGACACACAAGGGAAGAACAAATAACAACGACACTGGCATTTTTTATTAATTTCTCTGAAGAAATGGAAAATAATTTCTCCTGACTGATTTTAGTCGTATAGAATTTTGAGTCATTTGGCCAAGGCCAATGTATGGAGGCATCTTGTGAGTGAAAAATAAGATATAACAAATTTTGAACAAATATTCGAACTTTGCTTCTGCCATATCACATAGGAACAACAGATGTTTTCCTGTTGACCATTTTAGTGACCTGTTCCTAATTTTTTTGCGTAACCAAATAATTTCACGCTAACGTCCATAGGATGGATATGGAGCGCACACTAAACTAGCCAATACCGTCCATAGGATGGATATGGAGCGCACACTAAACTAGCCAATACCGTCCATAGGATGGATATGGAGCGCACACTAAACTAGCCAATACCGTCCACAGGATGGATATGGAGCGCACACTAAACTAGCCAATACCGTCCATAGGATGGATATGGAGCCACACTAAACAGCCATACCGTCCATAGGATGGATATGGAGCGCACACTAAACTAGCCAATACCGTCCACAGGATGGATATGGAGCGCACACTAAACTAGCCAATACCGTCCATAGGATGGATATGGAGCGCACACTAAACTAGCCAATACCGTCCATAGGATGGATATGGAGCGCACACTAAACTAGCCAATACCGTCCATAGGATGGATATGGAGCGCACACTAAACTAGCCAATACCATCCACAGGATGCACATGGATATACATACGTAGTGTGAAATATCGTGTAATACATATGTATTTTCAAAAGTTAATAATCCGAATAAAATCTTCACAAAGCCAGGCAGTGTGGCTTATTTTGGGTGGGTTCTTGAGGTTCTCATCTGGATACGACTGACAACAACCTGTCAACTCCTGGGTACATATTTACTGCTAGCAGAAGAAGGGTAGATGAATAAGACACATGTTCAGCACCTGGGTATTTTTATTGAGGAAACGTTTCGCCCATCAGTTACTTTGTCAAGACAACACAGAGAATAAACGATGGAAGATGTGAAGAGGTGATTTGAGGTGGTCAGTCCCTCAGACTTAGCATAAGGGGTTCAGTTCGTCAGAATTGACAGGAGGAGTCGAATCAAGTTCCTCGGTCTTGCCAGGATGTGTTCAGTCGCTCAGCCATGACAGGTGTTCAGTCCCTTGGCTATGACAGGTGTTCAGTCCCTCGGCCATGACAGGTGTTCAGTCCCTCGGCCAGGACAGGTGTTCAGTTTCTCGGATATGACAGGTGTTCAGTCCCTCGGCAATGACAGGTGTTCAGTCCCTCGGATATGACAGGTGTTCAGTCCCTCGGATATGACAGGTGTTCAGTCCCTCGGATATGACAGGTGTTCAGTCTCTCGCATATGACAGGTGTTCAGTCCCTCGGATATGAGAGGTGTTCAATCCCTCGGCCATGACAGGTGTTCAGTCCCTCGGCCATGACAGGTGTTCAGTCCCTCGGCAAAAACAGGTGTTCAGTCCCTCGTATATGACAGGTGTTTAGTCCCTCGTATATGACAGGTGTTTAGTCCCTCGTATATGACAGGTGTTTAGTCCCTCGTATATGACAGGTGTTTAGTCCCTCGTATATGACAGGTGTTTAGTCCCTCGGCAATGACAGGTGTTCAATCCCTCAGCCATGACAGGTGTTCAGTCCCTCGGCCATGACAGGTGTTCAGTCCCTCGGCCATGAAAGGTGTTCAGTCCCTCTTCCTTGAAGACAGCACATGTAAACAAACTTGCCAGTGCGTCTCGCAGGACCAGGGAATCTATCCCGGGTCCCTTTGGTTGAGAGCCGGAACCTCAGAGGCAGACAAAAACAGTGAATTTAGGAGGAAGTAATGCTTATTAAACACCGAGACAAAAAGTGAGCACTTCACACGAGCACATTACACGCCTCGATGCCTTAATGACTCACTAAGTGCGATTTTTATATTCCAATGTTTTATCTATTTTGCATTATGGAGGAGAGACCAGAGGCTAGAATACAGCTTCTTCTCTGAGGATGAGGTGTTTGTGGAGAGGGGGAGGGAGTAGAGGTAATGGGGAAGGAATAGGAATTTTTCTGTTTAGTAAAATCGGATACATCAACAGAGTGTTGCTACAATATTCTATGTGGTAGTTACATTATGGGAACACCAGCAGTGTGTTGCTACACTATTCTATATGATAGTTACATTGTGGGAACACCAGCAGTGTGTTGCTACACTATTCTATATGATAATTACATTGTGGGAACACCAGCAGTGTGTTGCTACACTATTCTATATGATAGTTACATTGTGGGAACACCAGCAGTGTGTTGCTACACTATTCTATATGATAGTTACATTGTGGGAACACCAGCAGTGTGTTGCTACACTGTTCTATATGATAGTTACATTGTGGGAACACCAGCAGTGTGTTGCTACACTGTTCTATATGATAGTTACATTGTGGGAATACCAGCAGTGTGTTGCTACACTGTTCTATATGATAGTTACATTGTGGGAACACCAGCAGTGTGTTGCTATACTGTTCTATATGATAGTTACATTGTGGGAACACCAGCAGTGTGTTGCTACACTATTCTATATGATAGTTACATTGTGGGAACACCAGCAGTGTGTTGCTACACTATTCTATATGATAGTTACATTGTGGGAACACCAGCAGTGTGTTGCTACACTATTCTATATGATAGTTACATTGTGGGAACACCAGCAGTGTGTTGCTACACTATCCTATATGATAGTTACATTGTGGGAACACCAGCAGTGTGTTGCTACACTATCCTATATGATAGTTACATTGTGGGAACACCAGCAGTGTGTTGCTACACTATCCTATATGATAGTTACATTGTGGGAACACCAGCAGTGTGTTGCTACACTATTCTATATGATAGTTACATTGTGGGAACACCAGCAGTGTGTTGCTACACTATTCTATATGATAGTTACATTGTGGGAACACCAGCAGTGTGTTGCTACACTATTCTATATGATAGTTACATTGTGGGAACACCAGCAGTGTGTTGCTACACTATTCTATATGATAGTTACATTGTGGGAACACCAGCAGTGTGTTGCTACACTATTCTATATGATAGTTACATTGTGGGAACACCAGCAGTGTGTTGCTACACTATCCTATATGATAGTTACATTGTGGGAACACCAGCAGTGTGTTGCTACACTATTCTATATGATAGTTACATTGTGGGAACACCAGCAGTGTGTTGCTACACTATCCTATATGATAGTTACATTGTGGGAACACCAGCAGTGTATTGCTACACTATCCTATATGATAGTTACATTGTGGGAACACCAGCAGTGTGTTGCTACACTATTCTATATGATAGTTACATTGTGGGAACACCAGCAGTGTATTGCTACACTATCCTATATGATAGTTACATTGTGGGAACACCAGCAGTGTGTTGCTACACTATCATATATGATAGTTACATTGTGGGAACACCAGCAGTGTGTTGCTACACTATCATATATGATAGTTACATTGTGGGAACACCAGCAGTGTGTTGCTACACTATTCTATATGATAGTTACATTGTGGGAATACCAGCAGTGTGTTGCTACACTGTTCTATATGATAGTTACATTGTGGGAACACCAGCAGTGTGTTGCTACACTATCCTATATGATAGTTACATTGTGGGAACACCAGCAGTGTATTGCTACACTATCCTATATGATAGTTACATTGTGGGAACACCAGCAGTGTGTTGCTACACTATTCTATATGATAGTTACATTGTGGGAACACCAGCAGTGTATTGCTACACTATCCTATATGATAGTTACATTGTGGGAACACCAGCAGTGTGTTGCTACACTATTCTATATGATAGTTACATTGTGGGAACACCAGCAGTGTGTTGCTACACTATTCTATATGATAGTTACATTGTGGGAACACCAGCAGTGTGTTGCTACACTATTCTGTATGATAGTTACATTGTGGGAACACCAGCAGTGTGTTGCTACACTATTCTATATGATAGTTACATTGTGGGAACACCAGCAGTGTGTTGCTACACTGTTCTATATGATAGTTACATTGTGGGAACACCAGCAGTGTGTTGCTACACTATTCTATATGATAGTTACATTGTGGGAACACCAGCAGTGTGTTGCTACACTATTCTATATGATAGTTACATTGTGTGAACACCAGCAGTGTGTTGCTACACTATTCTATATAATAGTTACATTGTGGGAACACCAGCAGTGTGTTGCTACACTATTCTATATGATAGTTACATTGTGGGAACACCAGCAGTGTGTTGCTACACTATTCTATATGATAGTTACATTGTGGGAACACCAGCAGTGTGTTGCTACACTATTCTATATGATAGTTACATTGTGGGAACACCAGCAGTGTGTTGCTACACTATTCTATATAATAGTTACATTTTGTCATATTCCTTCACACAGGATGGGTTATACATGGTGTTGACATTCAGGTAAGGAAAACGAGGTAAGAAAGGGAGAAAGGTAGCTAGAAAGATAGGGAATGAAAGGGATAGAAAGAGGACAGGTGAGAGACAGAGAGGGATGACAGTCTCAGAAGGCTGAACACACTCAGCTTAAAGTTATGTGGTATCGGTGGTGTAGTATGTGTACCATAACACTCTGCTTGTCAGGAAGGTCAGACGTGTGGGGGTTCGAATCTATTGAATCAGCTATGAAATGGAAAAAAAAAATCGGGATTTGGTCAATTTTGTAGAATTTAGGCAATGATAACTTAGAAGAGAGTGACATGGAGTGAAAGACATAAAGGTGAAGTGAAAAGGAAGGAAAGAATGAAGGAAGGAAAGGGTGTGACTAAGACATTAAGGAAAAAATAGAGGTAGGATGAAGAGGAGAAGAAGAAAAGAGAGATAGATTGATATAACATTATATATATATATATATATATATATATATATATATATATATATATATATATATATATATATAATGAGAGAGAGAGAGAGAGAGAGGAGAGAGAGAGAGAGAGAGAGGCATGAGATATAGTCTTTGTTCTGTTGGAGGAAGTGGATTCTGTTGTTTTCGTATTTTCATATAATATATATTTTTTCCAGCGTACAACAGATGATGTGAGAGATAACGTAATAACTGTGTATTGTCTATTTCTCACTCAAGTCCTACTACGCTCTCTCTCTCTCTCTCTCTCTCTCTCTCTCTCTCTCTCTCTCTCTCTCTCTCTCTCTCTCTCTCTCTCTCTCTCTCTCTCTCATTTCCCATTTTCTGACATATTTTTTTGGGGGGTCAAGAAATAGGTCCAACAGAGTTACACAAAGAAGAGTAAACAGAGAAATTAAAGACGATTATTAAAAATAACTTATCTTTTAGGAGCGCTAAACACACGTGGGTCATTCAAGTAGTGTAGGCCCAATCCTCCGGCCTCGTAATCAACCACACTCGTCCAGTTAAACTTACATCATAACATCAGTGGCGCAGTCTGTCACAGCAGGTTTAAAAATGGCATTCAGGAACCTTAACAAAGAAGCACGAAGGACCTTTACTTAGGATATGTTAAGTTTACCTGTGGCTGGAAACGATTTCGGAGGTCACTGCCCTTCTTGGTCCGGTCCCAGACCCGGCCTCGAATAGGCAGCACCAGCATGGAACCCATACCTGTTCAGAGACATACGTGAGATCTGTAAGAAGACTGTCATCGGAAGATAGAGAAAACGAAGATTAGGATAGTTTAAAGAGAGGATAAAAAGGGAATAGCTTAGAGAAACTTCGTTGAACCTTGTATCTCAATCCCTCTTCTTTCTATAACCTCCCTATCTTCTCTTCACCTCCTCCCTTCCTTTTTCCTTCCTGCTCCTTTTCTCCCCTGTTTCTTCCCTCCTCCGCGATCATCAGACGGAGGATCAAGCCTCCACCACCTCTTGCGCTGAATGACCCATATGGGTTTAGCGCTTAACATGAATTAAACAAACAAACTATCTCCCAAACAAAATACGAAAAAGGTAAACAACTGTACAGTGTCTTGGAAAGTGGACAACCTCTGTGTGGCATACAAAGAGTATGTTACAATTAATTCCACGTATGTCACACTCTCATATAGGCTGCCTCCCAACCAGAGAACCGGGTGCTAAGGGTTTAACGATCAAAAGGGTACCCGTCGTAAAATCAGTACCTTGGTTCATTGACCAATCACAGGCAAGCCCACCAAAGCTGAAGCAACGAGGTTCACTTGTGGTAAGCACTGGCAGACTTGCCTACCTGCTGGTTGAGTACGGTGCACTCTCTCTGGCTTCTGCTTTGCCATCTGTCACTGTGGTGTACACTTATTATTAATCTATCTGTACATAATGTACATATCTGTGTATAGTGGGTGAAGGTAAAACATACATTATAGTCTACTGCTGAGTTTGTTTGCTCCAATTCCCATTACGACCAGGTCTCACAGGCCATTCTTTACCTGTGTTCGTGATACTCTGCCATAACGTCAACATGTGTTCTTCAAGGAGCTCCAGTACATCAATCTGTCCAGGTACTATGTTGGCCTCTTGAGAACCCCTCACATAGTCTGGAGACCTAATAAAGACCTTTCAAGGGTCTGTAGACCAGGATAAAGATCTTACACAAACCAAGAGAAGACCAGGAGAAATTTTTACGAAGTATTAAGACCAAGAGAAGGTGTTACACGAGTCTTAAGACCTGGAATAGGAAGACTTGGAGAATTGAAGCCTATATGAAGCCAAGTCGTGAAGAAAGATTCCATACACAGTTGTAAAAACAGGTATGATAGAACGCAAAGTAATAGATGAGTAAATTTAGTGTCATTACCCAGGGGCCAAGAGCTGTATATCAAACCCCCAGATAAACACAAGTGAAACACGGATGAAACAGCGTGTTATCCACAAAAAGCAAAACGAGATTTTTATTCCAATATTTGAATACAAAAAACAAGTTTCGCTCATGTAGAGCTTTACAGAAAAAAACCAGGCTCTGCAGTGCTGCTCTACGTCTCTATTGTGACTTGATAAAGCTTTACACAGCTCTAAATATGGTCCCAAGACTTCACACGATCATTTAACCACCAATAAACAGATAGTTGTGACCACAATTTTTAAAGGGATGGAGGGGTAAGCCAGCGGAAGGCCTCGGTCAGGTGACCAAAAGCTCCAGCGGCGTGTCATCATACTACTAAGACCCCGCGTTAGGAAACACTTGTCCTGTTGCCTGACAAGCCTTATCTAACCTAACCTGACCTGACCTAACCTAACCTGACCTAACCTGACCTGACCTGACCTGACCTGACCATTAAACACACATCAGGGAGAGTACTGGAATTGCTGCAATCCAACAGCACCGCCGTGTGTGTTGAACGAGCCGCTGTGAACGTTGAACGTTCAACGGAGAGACCTCCAACCAACCCCCATCGTCGTAAAATCGAGAATTTTATTAACCACTCAAACGAGGAGACAGATTAACGAAATATTAGTCCGTAAACAATAGACCCAATTGTGGCAATAGATTATATTACAGGTGGGTGGGTTGGGAGGGGTGATAATTACAGGTTACAACACCTGAACTACAGCTATAATGTAACCTTCTTATGTAAGTGTGGATACAGCGTGGCGATAATAAGCTAGAGCGTCTTAATTCCTCCTTGGAAGTAACGCCAGAGCAAGAACTGAAAAGCATTTCTGCTACAAATTACAACGCCGTTAACGGAATTACTGTTTCTCGATTCCACGCGTTGCTGGTCCCGTTAATTCATTTTCATCTCCCCAGACAGGTATCAGAGGGACACACCAGCCGACAGGTGTGTGAGTAACGGAAGTATCATACATGCAAATCCAGGGTTAAGCATGGATAGGGGATACAGGAAAGGATACTAGGTATACATGAGGGGATAGTTGAAATATAAGCTACAGTGTATTAGAAGTCATGTAGACGAAGCGTAGAGCGATGGTCCTGTCAATACCGGGATGGATGTAGATAAGAGGGAAGGTAGATATAATTAAAGGGGTGAAGATAAGTGTACATTTAAAGGTGAAGATAAGAGGGGAGATGTTGCTGCTACTGTTGTTGCTGCTGTTGTTGTTGCTGCTGTTGTTGCTGCTGCTGCTGCTGTTGCTGCTACTGCTCCTGCTGCTGTTGCTGCTACTGCTCCTGCTGCTGTTGCTGCTACTGCTCCTGCTGCTGTTGCTGCTACTGCTCCTGCTACAACTGCCTCTCAACGCAAGTAAGACGTTGACACACAGATCAGGTGTACCTGATTACTGGGCCGCCTTAATGCGTTGAATTGGGGGAACAGCCACGCTGATTCACTCTGCAGCGTTGAATAATTGAACCGTACAAAGAGGATTATTACGCGTTAAGGCGATGCATTGGCGTATAAAAGCGTAGATGAGAGAGCAGAATGGGGAAGATTAAAGAGCGAAAACGAGATCAGAGTAGAGCTGGAGCTCTCTGTGAAGAAAAGATAGATAGATAAAGAGATAGAGGGAGGGAGAGAGAGAGAGAGAGAGGGGGGGAGGGGTTGCAGAGTGGGTCTACCTTTCGCCCAGTGTAAAGCTTGTATCACGTCGTGAAGCAATGAAATTCTACGCAAAGCTTTACTCAGAGCGCAAAATGAGGGAGCTCAACACCGAGGGAAACGTCAGTTGCTAAAGCTCTACACAGTGCGAAACGTGAGTTGCTAAAGCTCTACACAGAGCGAAACGTGAGTTGCTAAAACTCTACACAGAGCGAAACGTGAGTTGCTAAAGCTCAACACCGAGGGAAACGTGAGTTGCTAAAGCTCTACACAGAGCGAAACGTGAGTTGCTAAAGCTCTACACAGAGCGAAACGTGAGTTGCTAAAGCTCTACACAGAGCGAAACGTTTCTGTAATATGTGTACATTTTATTTGATTATTGTCGACTCTGCGTTTTTATTGTACTGTACCAAGTATAGTACCAACTATTGTACCACCATCCTCCCCACAGCTACTACCATCCTCCCCACAGCTACTACCACTATCCTCCTCACAGCTTCCACCATCCTCCCCACAGCTACTACCACTATCCTCCTCACAGCTTCCACCATCCTCCCCACAGCTACTACCACTATCCTCCTCACAGCTACCACCATCCTCCCCACACCTTCCACCATCCTACCCACAGCTACAACCATCTTCCCCACAGCTACCACCATCCTCCCCTCAGCTACCACCATCCTCCACACAGCTACCACCATCCTACCCACAGCTACCACCATCCTCCTCACAGCTACTACCATCCTCCTCACAGCTACTACCAACCTCCACACAGCTACCACCATCCTCCTCACAGCTACCACCATCCTCCCCACAGCTACCACCATCCTCCCCACAGCTACCACCATCCTCCTCACAGCTACCACCATCCTCCCCACAGCTACCACCATCCTCCTCACAGCTACCACCATCCACTAACACTGAGGCAGGTGCAGGAGTCATACCGGTTTAAGACAAGGGTTGTTAGAGGCAGGTGGGGAGTCCTTAAAGGGGGAGACAGGTGTTACCACCCCACCACCACCTTGTCTCTTGTTTGTTCCTGTTGTTTGTCTGTTGTTTGCTTCTGTTGTTTGTCTCTGTTTTTTATTTTCTGACATCGTCTGTTTGTATACATGGATGGTTCACTGATGTAACACACATACACATACGTTCATGTGTGCACTGGGGATACATTCTTATGTGCACACGGATGACCCACCACATGTGTACTTAGAAGATGCGCCCACATGTGTACGTAGTTAATGCACTACACACACACACACACACACACACACACACACACACACACACCAAGTGAAAATTAACTCTTCACTAGTACATATAATAGCTCTTAATTACCAGGTATTAGGCAGAAGAACCTGACTCACAAGTGATTCCAGGAGTTTTTCATATAATTTATATTATTACCTGTTAATCTGAGTGTTTGTGTCTGTCAGGGCTTGTATGTGAGTGTTTGTGTCTGTCAAGTCTTGCAAGTGTGTGAGTGTTTGTGTTTGTCAGGGCTTGTGTGTGAGTGTTTGTGTTTGTCAGGGCTTGTGTGTGAGTGTTTGTGTTTGTCAGGGCTTGTGTGTGAGTGTTTGTGTCTGTCAGGGCTTGTGTGTGAGTGTTTGTGTCTGTCAGGGCTTGCAAGTGTGTGAGTGTTTGTGTCTGTCAGGGCTTGTGTGTGAGTGTTTGTGTCTGTCAGGGCTTGTGTGTGAGTGTTTGTGTCCGTCTGTCAGAGGTTGGTAATTTGGCAGTGTATCTGTGTCTAATACCAATTTCTTCTCCTTCCCTGCATCTACCATTCCTTCCATTGCTCCCTATCTACTTTTCCCTTGTCCTCTTTCTCTCTCCACTTCCCACACATCTCCCATCCCTCTCCCTTTCTCTTTCTCACCCTCCTACGTCTCCCTTACATGTTTCTCTCCCTCCCACCGCTTCTTCTCCACACATCACTAAGACAGTAACACCAGCCCCGGGCCACGAAGGAGCCGCATCACAGTGTTATTTCAGACCTTGGATATAAAACGAACCAATTAACTGTCGACAAGTACCGATTGCGCACCTGCGGGCAAGAAGGAACCAGGCTACAGGCCAAGTACCCGCACCGGACGCCCCTTTGCCCCGGGACTGGTGTAATCATGGTGACAATTGATAATATGATATGAATATATCACAAATTATATTACACCCCTAAGTGATATTTTGCACTGGGATCACTTGATTACTGTGTGCCGATGCGGTCTGGGATGTTTAACTGGAGCAGACACGGTAATTACGGATTGAAATGGTCATTGTAGTAGGCAAATAACCCGAGGCGGCCTGTTATTACCGGCTCATCAGGTGTTTGGTGATAACGGGGAGGTGGTTGACGCAGGGATCTGGCTGGCTACCGCTGCCTCTCCCTTGTTTCTGGATTTCTGGCCACTTTCCAGTGGGTCTTTTTGTCTTCCAGCTGTGGTTGACGCAGGGATCTGGCTGGCTACCGCTGCCTCTCCCTTATTTCTGGATTTCTGGCCACTTTCCAGTGGGTCTTTTTGTCTTCCAGCTGTGGTTGACGCAGGGATCTGGCTGGCTACCGCTGCCTCTCCCTTGTTCCTGGATTTCCGGTCACTTTTCAGTGGGTCTTTTTGTCTTCCAGCTGTGGTTGACGCAGGTAGTCTTAGTGATGTTCCAGTAGTGTTTGAGTCGTTCCAGTAGTCTTGCTTGTAACTCAGAACATTTAGATACATCAAATGCTAATGTGAAACCGTTCAAGATACGCATCACCACTTCCGGAAGCTCCAATGACGCCTTCAGGACCTCTGGAGGTGTTTATGTGCTCTCCTCAGAGGTCTTCTTGCAAGAAGAAGTAGAAGACGAAGGAGAAGAAAAAGAAGAAGAAGAAGAAGAAGTAGTAGAATAATAATAAGAAGAAGAAGAAGAGGCAGAAGAAGAAGTAGAAGATAATGATAATAATAAGGATAATGAGCATGAGCACCAACATCAGCAGCAACAACAACAGCAAATACAACAAGAATAACAACAACATCGATAATAACAAGAACAACAAGTAAACAATAACAACGTCAACAACAAGGAAAGGAAAAGAAGGAAGTTTCAAGTGGCGGTTTAGAGACTAACTTATTTTCCGACTGACGATCCGGAAATTGCACCAATTATAAGACCGAAATAGGTGTGTGTGTGTGTGTGTGTGTGTGTGTGTGTGTGTGTGTGTGTGTGTGTCTTGTACACGCTAATCAAAATATCAGTGGAGTTTATTCTACTTAAAAAAATGGGAAGAAGAGATAACGATGGAGGACAGAAAGAATATCAGATAACAGGCACGATAACACATGTACTAACAACTTATTGCCTGCACGAGGAAAAACGTTGGATATCGTGGCCAGATAAACCATAATGTCCCCGGAAACGTCCGTTTCCTGTCACGCCAGGTCAAGGTAGTCTCTATAGCAAGAGGTCTGGACACGTACAGTCTGGACATGCAGATGTTTGGGCATGCAAAAGACTGGACATGCGAAGGCTAGACATGCCAGAAGTCTAAATATGCAAAAGGCACACTTGCAGATATCTGGATGCGGCCGGTCATACATACATATATATATATATATATATATATATATATATATATATATATATATATATATATATATATATATATATATATATATATATATATATATATATATATATGGCCGGTCATATATATAATTAAGTCCTTTCTAAAAAAAATTATCTTATACGTTTAAAGATATTTATTTTTTCATTTAAGTTAATGTAAAAATTAATAATTTTGTACCAAAAGAACCTTAGAAAACTTACCTAACCTTATTTAAACAAACACAATTTAATTTAGCCTAATCCAACTAAATTTATTTTAGATAAGTTTACAGCAATTTAATAATAAACAAACACAATGAAATATATATTTTTCGTTATGTTCAGAATGATTTTTGCGAAATTATTGCATACACAAATTTTCGCTTGCCTTATTCGGCAAGATGGCGTTGCTATTTAAGCTAAAATCACAAATTTTACATATTCGGTACGACATACATATATATATATATATATATATATATATATATATATATATATATATATATATATATATATATATATATATATATAATATACACGTATATATATATATATATATATGATGTTTTCTCCGGGTTTAGAGCAGATGTACCTTAAGATGAAATTGAGCTGGAGGAAGCTGTGAAGGATATGCAGCTTCTTGTAGAGGAGAACAAGAAGATTCATCTCCGGAACAAAGAAGAGGATTCCAGCCTCAGCGAACTGAAACTGGTCTGAACGAGGGGATATAGGAAGACTGGAGGGACTCCCGTGTTACTGGACGAGAGGGGTTCACCAACTGAGAGTGACACTGAAGGCGTCTCGTGAAGGTAAGGGCGTCAGTGTAGTGGGGAATTATTAGACTGAATTTATGGACAGAGTTTGTTTGTAAAAGGGACAGAAAGAAGAGGCTGCGTTTCCAAGGGACTGGGATGATGGATATTGTTAGTCGTCTAGAAACTATCATGACTAGTAGAGCGATCAAATCATTTATAAGCTTTAGCACTGGTTGTAATGATACTGACAAACAATATATTGGACAGCATTATGCATAATTAGGATGAAGAGATGGATCCCTGTTATATACGTCCTTTTGCCATAGGGTGGAGCTTGCAGTGAACGATCATGCAGAGCAATTCTTTGACAACCGCTGACTAGACATGCACTTTAAAGAGTGCAAGATGGAGCTCTTTTCAAGAGTACTTAAAGAGTGCAAGTCGGAACTTAATCAACATCTAACTAGCCTGTGTATCCAAGCAAGTGTTATTCCTGAGATGTGGAAGAGTGCTGGTGTAATTCCTATCTTCAGATCAGAGGAGGTCAGCGTAAATGAACAGATTTCTAGCCAGTATGACAGACGTTAATACCAGGCGAATTACAGAGAGCTTCTGGAGCTCGTGGTGATGTACTTGTTGTACGTGGTGATGTACTTGGTGATGGATGTGGTGATGTACTTGTTGTACGTGGTGATGTACTTGTTGTACGTGGTGATGTACTTGTTGTACGTGGTGATGTACTTGTTGTACGTGGTGATGTACTTGTTGTACGTGGTGATGTACTCGGTGATGCACTTGGTGATGCACCTGTGATGTACGTGGTGATGCACATGTACTTGGTGATGTAAGTGGTGATGTCTCAACCAACATACTTGTACAGTGTTCACTTACCACTCTGGTTTCAGACTGTCGTACACCTGCCTCGTGTACACTGATGGACATTTCTTGTTCAGACACCATTAATTTACCCAAACTTACTAAACTGCCGGTTGGAATACTAGGCTGTCGACCAGGATGTCTTGTAGACAGCCTTCAAGGCCCTAGAATGGCATGTTAAAGTATGCTATGCTATGGTATGGTACGGTATGGTATGGTAAGGAATGATATGATATGGTATGTCGATCTCTGAGCGACTAATAACTAAATGGTTATAACTGACCATAATTTTTAAAGGGGCGGACCGGTAAGCCAGCGGAAGGCCTCAGTCAGATGACCAAAAGCTTCAACGGCGAGTCATCATCTGACTAAGGCCGTCGCCAGGAAACACTTATCCTGTTTCTCTGAGAGACTACGTAAGTCTACGTATGTTACAGAGGTTGTTCCACTGTGTGTAGTCGGTGGTGAGAGTCCACAGTCTTACCTCATGTTGCCTTCCTTACCACCATTTGTAAGTCCTGTCCTGTTGTTGTTGGGTGATGCTGACGCTTTTTTTGTGGTGTAGAGGGCGGGGTGGTTGCAATGTTTGTTTTAGTGGTGATGGGCAAAGTTGTGGTGGTGGTGGGGGTGTTGGAAATTGTGGTTGTGGTAATGAAGGTGTTAGAGGTGGTGGTGGTGGTGGTAGAGATGGTGGTGGTTGTGGTGGTGGTGGTTGTGGTGGTGCTGGTTGTGGTGGTGGTGGTGGTGCTGGTTGTGGTGGTGGTATAGATGGTGGTGGTTGTGGTGGTGGTTGTTGTGGTGGTGCTGGTTGTGGTGGTGGTGGTGGTGCTGGTTGTGGTGGTGGTAGAGATGGTGGTGGTGGTGATGGTTGTGGTGGTGGTAGTGCTGGTTGTGGTGGTGGTGGTGATGTTGGTGGAGGTGATGGTTGTGGTGGTGGTGCTGGTTGTGGTGGTGGTGGTGGTGGTAGAGATGGTTGTGGTGGTGCTGGTTGTGGTGGTGGTAGAGATGGTTGTGGTGGTGCTGGTTGTGGTAGTGGTGCTGGTTGTGGTGGTGGTGCTGGTGGTAGATATGGTTGTGGTGGTGGTGGTTGTGGTGGTACCAGAGAAGCATCATAATAAACCTGAATAATATAGCAGCAGAGCAATAAACCTGGGTAGCACTGCCAGAGGCGAGGAGGGAGGAGGAGGAGGAGGAGGAAGAAGAAGAAGAAGAAGAAGAAGAAGAAGAAGAAGAAGAAGAAGAAGAAGAAGAAGAAGAAGAAGAAGAAGAAGAAGAAGAAGAAGAAGAAGAAGAAGAAGAAGAAGAAGAAGAAGAAGAAGAAGATGAAGAAGAAGAAGAAGAAGAAGAAGAAGAAGAAGAAGAAGAAGAAGAAGAAGAAGAAGACCAAGGAGAAAATTAACAACAACACATCTATGAGGAAACTGATGAATTTGAAATAGATACGACTTTGAAAGAAAGTGCTTAGAAGAAAGACTTCCTGTCAAAATATTTTGAAGGAGCCAGACATAACTTTTGCATACGTCAAACTTAGAACTAATACGAGACTTAATTAATGAATTTCAATGTTATCAAAATGGAATTAGAAGCCTGAGATGATTTATAAATCACTCTGACAGCACAAACTTATATAATAAACAAATTTAAGGAGCAATTAGCAATGTAAACAGCCTGACTGATCTTTCAGTAGGCAGTACCTCTGGTAGATAGGCTATGCTAACCTGACGATGATCAGATTAAGTGTAAAAACTGTGGTTCGTATATTGGACTTGCGTGCGGCTAGCAGTAACAGCCTATATGATCAGGCATTGATTCCGCCGGGAGGTCTGGTCAAGGACTGGGCCGCGGGGGCTTTGACCCTACCTACCTCCAGGTAGGTAGACTCCAGGTAGGTAGGCTCCAGGTAGGTAGACTTCAGGTAGGTAGACTCCAGGTAGGGACTCCAGGTAGGTAGGCTCCAGGTAGGTAGACTCCAGGTAGGTAGACTCCAGGTAGGTAGACTCCAGGTAGGGACTCCAGGTAGGTAGGCTCCAGGTAGGTAGACTCCAGGTAGGTAGACTCCAGGTAGGTAAACTC
>WNWK01001502.1:147500-165000 GCA_009830355.1 Cherax destructor | reverse complement strand
TGGACGGTAGTGGCTAGTTTATTGTGTACATCCTTCCTGTGGACGGTAATGGCTAGTTTATTGTGTACTCTATATCCTTCCTGTGGACGGTAGTGGCTAGTTTATTGTGTACTCTACATCCTTCCTGTGGACGGTAGTGGCTAGTTTATTGTGTACATCCTTCCTGTGGACGGTAATGGCTAGTTTATTGTGTACTCTATATCCTTCCTGTGGACGGTAGTGGCTAGTTTATTGTGTACTCTACATCCTTCCTGTGGACGGTAGTGGCTAGTTTTTTGTGTACTCTACATCCTTCCTGTGGACGGTAGTGGCTAGTTTATTGTGTACTCTACATCCTTCCTGTGGACGGTAGTGGCTAGTTTATTGTGTACATCCTTCCTGTGGACGGTAATGGCTAGTTTATTGTGTACTCTATATCCTTCCTGTGGACGGTAGTGGCTAGTTTATTGTGTACTCTACATCCTTCCTGTGGACGGTAGTGGCTAGTTTTTTGTGTACTCTACATCCTTCCTGTGGACGGTAGTGGCTAGTTTATTGTGTACTCTACATCCTTCCTGTGGACGGTAGTGGCTAGTTTATTGTGTACTCTACATCCTTCCTGTGGACGATAGTGGCTAGTTTATTGTGTACTCTACATCCTTCCTGTGGACGGTAGTGGCTAGTTTATTGTGTACTCTATATCCTTCCTGTGGACGGTAGTGGCTAGTTTATTGTGTACTCTACATCCTTCCTGTGGACGGTAGTGGCTAGTTTATTGTGTACATCCTTCCTGTGGACGGTAGTGGCTAGTTTATTGTGTACTCTATATCCTTCCTGTGGACGGTAGTGGCTAGCTTATTGTGTACATCCTTCCTGTGGACGGTAGTGGCTAGTTTATTGTGTACTCTATATCCTTCCTGTGGACGGTAGTGGCTAGTTTATTGTGTACATCCTTCCTGTGGACGGTAGTGGCTAGTTTATTGTGTACTCTACATCCTTCCTGTGGACGGTAGTGGCTAGTTTATTGTGTACTCTACATCCTTCCTGTGGACGGTAGTGGCTAGTTTATTGTGTACTCTACATCCTTCCTGTGGACGGTAGTGGCTAGTTTATTGTGTACTCTACATCCTTCCTGTGGACGGTAGTGCAAGAACACATGGATACACAAAAGGCCTCCCAAAAGGGTTAATAGGAGTTCATCTGGATTCTTATCTCTACAACTTTCTTATATCTGTTGTAAGCATATTTAGAATATTTACTTAATATGCCTAGTATCTCTTTTTCATTAATTAGATATAATTACCTATCACATAGGTTATTATACTGAGGCAAGAAGAAGAAGAAGAAGAAGAAGAAGAAGAAGAAGAAGAAGAAGAAGAAGAAGAAGAAGAAGAAGAAGAAGAAGATGAAGAAGAAGAAGAAAGAAGTGGTGGAGAATGTACTAACATAGTATAATTGAAAAGGAAAGCAAGGCTGAGAAGAGTCGGATAATGAAGAGTCTGAAGGATGGAAGAGGAGGGAGAAGAGGAGGGGGAGGAGGAGTAGAAGGAGGAAGACGGAGGGAGGGAGGAGGCCGGCTGACTGCCAGATAAGATCTGTAAAGAAGCGTCCGCACCCCGCCACCCGCCTGCTGGCTCCGTCCTTGGCAGGTACAGATAGTTGCAGTAACACTTATGGACAAGCCTGGAGTGAGCTGAGGCTGGTAATCACATATACACTCCTCCAACAACACACTCTTACCTTCTCTTCTTTGGCTTTAACACATCCTATAATGAATCCTCAATCCTCAATGACTACTAAAGAAGGAGCTTCTTGCTTCTCCTCCTTCAAGGAAATCCTTGTAGTTGCGTCTTCGGTTGGATTATTATTTCTCCTTATTTGTCTTAAGTACTTCTGGCAGTAAGGTTACAGTCAAAGGAGGTGTCTGCAGGGGTGGCCAGGTGCCTGTGGGTCACACACAAGCTGTGGCCAGTCCACCAGGTGCGGGGATTCGAACGAGGTATTGTGTGAAGGCATGTAGGTTGGTCCAAGGGGCCAATAGGTAGCAACAAGTGGGGTGACGCAACTGCAGGGAGGAGACCTCAACACAGGCAAACACCTTGTAAACACCATCACCTCACTCAACCCTCCCTCTGGTGCTCTTCCCGATCACCTGCTCAACACTCTTTCCTCTTGCTTCCACCAGGATCACACGGGGTGTACACGGGGCACGTCAGTGGCTGAGGGCGTGGATGGGAAGGATACCACGGCCGCCCACAACCAGGAGTGTTACACCACACAATATTCTCCCTTCACATACTGCACACACGCACACCTAACACTGACCCCAACTAATCCCCCTCTCTCTCTCTCTCTCTCTCTCTCTCTCTCTCTCTCTCTCTCTCTCTCTCTCTCTCTCTCTCTCTCTCTCTCTCTCTCTCTCTTCTCTCTCTCTCTCTCTCTTCTCTTCTCTCTCTTCTCTCTCTCTCTCTCTCTCTCTCTCTCTCTCTCTTCTCTCTCTCTCTCTCTCTCTCTGCCTCGATCTTCTTCTCTGTCTCCTCTCGATCTTCTCCATCTTCTAGCTGATCTTGTCCCCATCTGTTACCTTTCTAATGTGTTTTGTTTAACGTCGCCACGACCTGCAGTGCCGCCACGACCTGCAGTGCCGCCACGACCTGCAGTACCGCCACGACTTGCAGTGCCTCCACGACCTGCAGTGCCGCCTGCAGCAGGAAGGATCACTGGAGTCCTGGTGAAGCAGATGGACAGGAAACGAGGCTCTCGCAGAAGAAACGGTAGCAGTATCAACAGGTGAAACAGAGGTTCCAGCAACAACAACAGACGTAGCAGCAGCACAAACCAACATCACCAAACACTTGCAACAACAGAAACAGCACAACACGACTACCTCTAGCAACAGGAGAAGCAACAGCACCTGCAGCAGCAGCAGCAGCTGTATCAACGGTAGTCAAACTATCAGCGGCAGCAACAGCACAACCAAAAGCACCATAGGCAACCTCACCACCACCACCAACAACAACACACCACTAGCATCATCACCACCAACAGCAGTACCACTCCATCTAGCAGCAGCAGCAGCAGAAACAGCACCAGCAGCATCAGCAGCACCAGCACCATCAGCAACAGCACCACCACCACCACCAGCACCAGCAGCACCAGCAGCATCAGCAGCCCTCCTCCACCACCACAACCACTAGCACTACCACCAGCAGCAGCAGCCCTCCACCACCACAACAACAACAACAACGGGACACCTCCCACAGTGTTGTGGCTGAGTGTTCCTTCCTTGGAGTGGTCGTCTCTTAAGGACTAAGATCCTCTCATGCTTTCTATCTCATTAAGCACCCTCACGCATTCCCACTCTATCATTCAACTGAGACCTTTCATTTTTATTGTTACACCTTACCTTATGCGTTCTCTTCATTTTTAACAGCACTTAAAAACAATTATTAGGCAAGACATACTTTATGAGATGGTCCTCTTCAGAGGATTACAATGAAGATTTACTACGTCCTAACCTCTGTTTATTACTGGAGGTGTACAAGTGTTTCTTCAGGGGATTTCTTAACACAGGTGCTCTCTCTCTCTCTCTCTCTCTCTCTCTCTCTCTCTCTCTCTCTCTCTCTCTCTCTCTCTCTCTCTCTCTCTCTCTCTCTCTCTAACACCTGTTTGTAAGTCTTAGTATTTAATGCTGCAGGTATTTGACTCTTCATTGAGGAGGTTTTGTGTCACAGGTGTTGTCTCTTAACACCTGTCTGTTAGGCTGACACACCGTCAGGTTGACACACTGTCAGGCTGACACTCTGTCAGGCTGACACACTGTTACGCTGACACACTGTCAGGCTGACGCACTGTCAGACTGCCACACTGTCAGACTTACACATTATCAAGCTGACACACTATCAGGCTGACACAGTCAGGCTGACACACTGTCAGACTGACACACTATCGGACTGCCGAGACTTGAATCGATTTTAAGTGTATATATGACATATTCACAGGGAAGCGCCAAATCCGTAGGGGATTCATACGGCACCTGAGAAACGGAGATAGTCAGCATCATGGTGCCACCTGTAAATAGTAAGTGCTCTTATTGTAAGTATATTATTATTATTATTATTATAATTATTATTATTATTATTATTATTATTATTATTATTATTATTATTATTATTATTATTATTATTATTATTATTATTGTTATCATCATCATCATCGTCATCATTATCATCGTCACTATCATCATTATTATTATTATTATTATTATTATTATTTTTATTATTATTATTGTTATCATCATCATCGTCATCATTATCATCGTCACCATCATTATTATTATTATTATTATTATTATTATTATTATTATTATTATTATTATATTCATGGGGAAACACAAAAGTCTTTAGGGACAATAAATGAAAAATTAACAAGGCATACTTAGGTTTGATTGAGGTAGAGGAGGCTAGCTCCATTTCCTTGAATCAAGAGCTCTTCAAGAGCCTCCAGGCACACACTACAAGGGGGAATAGGGGCTCAAGAATACAGATAAGAATATAAATAATAGGTAGGAATTTAAATAAGAGTAGAGATAATAGATAAAGATATAGATAAAAATATAGATAATAGGTAAAGATATAGATAAAAATATACATAATGGGTATGAGTATAGATAAAAATATAGATAATAGGTGTGAGTATAGATAAAAATATAGATAATAGGTGTGAGTATAGATAAAAATATAGATAATAGGTGTGAGTATAGAAAAAAATATAGATAATAGGTGTGAGTATAGATAAAAATATAGATAATAGGTGTGAGTATAGATAAAAATGTAGATAATAGGTGTGAGTATAGATAAAAATATAGATAATAGGTGTGATTATAGATAAAAATATAGATAATAGGTGTGAGTATAGATAAAAATATAGATAATAGGTGTTAGTATAGATAAAAATATAGATAATAGGTGTGAGTATAGATAAAATATAGATAATAGGTGTGAGTATAGATAAAAATATAGATAATAGGTGTGAGTATAGATAAAAATATAGATAATAGGTGTGAGTATAGATAAAAATATAGATAATAGGTGTGAGTATAGATAAAAATATAGATAATAGGTGTGAGTATAGATAAAAATATAGATAATAGGTGTGAGTATAGATAAAAATATAGATAATAGGTGTGAGTATAGATAAAAATATAGATAATAGGTGTGAGTATATAAAAGATAAAAAATATAAGATAATAGGTGTGAGTATAGATAAAAATATAGATAATAGGTGTGAGTATAGATAAAAATATAGATAATAGGTGTAGTATAGATAAAATATAGATAATAGGTAGTATAGATAAAATATAGATAATAGGTGTGAGTATAGATAAAAATAGATAATAGGTGTGGTATAGATAAATATAGATAATAGTGTGAGAAATATAGATAATAGGTGTATATAATAAATATAGATAATAGGTGTGAGTATAGATAAAAATATAGATAATAGGTGTGAGTATAGATAAAAATATAGATAAAAAGTAAAATAATAGGTGTGAGTATAGATAAAAATATAGATAATAGGTGTGAGTATAGATAAAAATATAGATAAAGGTGTATATAGATAAAAATATAGATAATAGGTGTGAGTATAGATAAAAATATAGATAATAGGTGTGAGTATAGATAAAAATATAGATAATAGGTGTGAGTATAGATAAAAATATAGATAATAGGTGTGAGTATAGATAAAAATATAGATAATAGGTGTGAGTATAGATAAAAATATAGATAATAGGTGTGAGTATAGATAAAAATATAGATAATAGGTGTGAGTATAGATAAAAATATAGATAATAGGTGTGAGTATAGATAAATAGATATAGATAATAGGTGTGAGTATAGATAAAAATATAGATAATAGGTGTGAGTATAGATAAAAATATAGATAATAGGTGTGAGTATAGATAAAAATATAGATAATAGGTGTGAGTATAGATACAAATATAGATAATAGGTGTGAGTATAGATAAAAATATAGATAATAGGTGTGAGTATAGATAAAAATATAGATAATAGGTGTGAGTATAGATAAAAATATAGATAATAGGTGTGAGTATAGATAAAAATATAGATAATAGGTGTGAGTATAGATAAAAATATAGATAATAGGTGTGAGTATAGATAAAAATATAGATAATAGGTGTGAGTATAGATAAAAATATAGATAATAGGTGTGAGTATAGATAAAAATATAGATAATAGGTGTGAGTATAGATAAAAATATAGATAATAGGTGTGAGTATAGATAAAAATATAGATAATAGGTGTGAGTGTAGATAAAAATATAGATAATAGGTGTGAGTATAGATAAAAATATAGATAATAGGTGTTAGTATAGATAAAAATATAGATAATAGGTGTGAGTATAGATACTGGTTAAACTAATAATTAAACTGGAAACATAACAGAGTTAAAGGGACAAAATTATTGAGAACACAGACCTAAAAATTGATGTTTTTTTAAATTATCTTTGACTTAAAAATTGGTGTTGTTCTTCCCAATTTACTTTTTGTTGATAAGACAAAAACGGAGGAACACCAAAGTAAGCCTGCTGGCCCATGCTAGGCAGGTCCAACTCACGCCAAAAAAAGGCCAAAGGTGTGAGCAGAACTAGAACCACAAGCTACACAGAGGGCCAGGAGCACCTACTCTAATCACACAATAGAGCGGAAAAGTAATGTGAAGGACCTGGGAGTGATAATGTCCGAAGATCTCACCTTCAAGGACCACAACAATGCCACTATCACATCTGCGAGGAAACTGATAGGATGGATAATGAGAACATTCAAAACAAGAGATGCCAAGTCAATGATGATCATTTTTAAATCACTTGTTCTCTCTAGGCTGGAATACTACTGTACATTAACATCCCCATTCAAGGCAGGTGAAATTGCAGATCTAGAAAGTGTACAGAGAAATTTTACTGCACGTATAAGTTTCATCAAACACCTTAACTACTGGGAACGCCTGGAAGCACTTGACTTGTACTCACTGGAGCGCAGGCGAGAGAGATATATCATAATCTACACCTGAAAGATCTTGGAGGGACTGGTCCCTAATCTGCACACAGAAATCGCTCCCTACGAAAGAAAAAGACTTGGCAGGCGATGCAACATACCCCCAGTGAAAAGTAGGGGCGCCATTAGTACACTAAGAGAAAACACAATAAGTGTCAGAGGCCCAAGACTGTTCAACAGCCTCCCACTAGCCATAAGGGGAATTACCAATAGACCCCCTGGTTGTCTTCAAGAGGGAGCTGGACAGATACCTAAAGTCAGTGCCAGATCAGCCGGGCTGTGGTTCGTACGTTGGACTACGTGCGGCCAGCAGTAACATCCTCGTTGATCAGGCCCTGATCCACCGGAAGGCTTGGTCATAGACCGGGCCGCGGGGGCGTTGATCCCCGGAATGCCCTCCAGGTAGGTCAACCGGCAAACAGGTGTGTATGTGTGTGTGTGTGTGTGTGTGTGCGTGTGTGTGGGTGTGTGTGCGCGCGTGTGTGTATTTCAAAACGATAAGCATTAATTGTATTATCTTATTTGAGTATATCACAAAGCCATCCCTTTGATATCATCCTGACATCTAGTCTGACTTCTAACATTGTTTGTCGATGTATGTTCCTTGACTTTATTTTTCTGAGCTAGATTTTGCTACCTCAGTGTTAGTAATGCTTTATAAGCATTGCTAACGGAGGTTAAAGCAAGGAGAATATAGAGTATTTAATCCGGTTGATTCCTGTCGAAGGAGGAGGAGGATCCAACACCCTCGTCCTGCCCAACCCCGTATAACTTATCGTCAGTGTGAAGGTTTCACCACTTCCCATGGTTGTATCTACGTATGAGACGCTTGGAATCACTAGGGCGGTAATCTGTGGGGTTGAGTGAGATGTCGGAACCAGATCCTCTGTCGACAACGTTTCGCCCACACCTGAAAATGAAGTCACAGGACTATTGCAGGGGTAAACGCTCCCCGCTTCCAGCTCTAAAGACTTGTGTAATATTGATCTGTGTAATTTTGACTTGTGTAATTTTGACTTGTGTAATTTTGACTTGTGCCATTTTTGACTTGTGTAGTGTTGATTTTCATTTTGACTTGTGCCATTTTGACTTGTGTCATTTTGACTTGTATCATTTTGACTTATGTTATTTTTGACTTATGTTGTCTTGACTTGTGTCATTTTGACTTGTGTCATTTTGACTTGTCATTTTGACTTGCGTCATTTTGACTTGTGTCATTTTGACTTACGTCATTTTGACTTGTGTCATTATGACGTGTCATTTTGACTTGTGTCATTTTGACTTACGTCATTTTGACTTGTGTCATTTTGACTTGTGTCATTTTGACTTGTGTCATTTTGACTTACGTCATTTTGACTTGTGTCATTTTGACTTGTGTCATTTTGACTTGTGTCATTTTGACTTGTGTCATTTTGACTTGTGTCATTTTGACTTGTGTCATTTTGACTTGTGTCATTTTGACTTGTGTCATTTTGACTTGTGTCATTTTGACTTGTGTCATTTTGACTTGTGTCATTTTGACTTGTGTCATTTTGACTTGTGTCATTTTGACTTGTGTCATTTTGACTTGTGTCATTTTGACTTGTGTCATTTTGACTTGTGTCATTTTGACTTGTGTCATTTTGACTTGTGTCATTTTGACTTGTGTCATTTTGACTTGTGTCATTTTGACGTCTGTTTTATAGAAGAATTTGTCTTACAAATCATTTTTTTAAGTATATAATCAAATTCAAGATATATACACAACATTTCAAATTGATCATTCAAATTCAAATTCAAATTCAAATTGATTTATTTCTCTGTAAAAATTACAATGTGTGTTTTACATATTAAGGACTAAGGACTATAATTACAAAGATGGCCGTTAGCATGCCTAGCATGCCTGGGCATGCTAGACATTTCGGACAGACTTAATACTAGGTTTTAATCTATATTATAAATTACATATGAATATAAATTTCAAATGATTAAAGAGATATACAATAGTGAGGTAGTTCAGGATAACTAGACTGTATTACAGATTACAAATGAGTACAAATTTCAAATGAATAAATATATTTACCATAGTGAGGTAGTTTAGAATATTTATAGTGTAAAAACATTAGTAATAAGAATGGTTTTGACTTGGCATGTTACACAGTTTCTATTAAAGTTCCAATATTGGAATAAATCAGGAAAACTTACTCTAAACAAAGATTATACTGGTATTAAGGTTAGGTAATTGTAGTGATTAACTAGATTTACAAAATTGAGGTAATACAAAAATTAAAGAATTTAACAATTAGTTTATATATTAATGGAAATGGTGACGTGTTGGCATGATACAGTTTCTATATTGGAGTGTCTTAGGCAAACTTATGACTAGCTTAAGAATTATGAAGCAATAGTTGCATTAGAATCTTGGTTACAGTCGTGTGCAAATTAAGGGGGAATCAAAGATATCAATAAGTGTAATTTTGTTGTGGATATGTGCAAGATAAAGTAGTTTTCATGTGGTTAGCTACCGGTAAGTGAGATAAGATGTTTTTTAACAGTGCTTTTGAAAATGGAGGGTGTGTCTGCAGTTCTAGAGTTTTCAGGAAGGGAGTTCCAGATTTTAGGCCCTTTTATGTGCATTGAATTTTTGTATAGATTTAGTCTATGGGTCCTGTCACAACTGTCAAGAAAGAGTTTTAGTTCAGGGTTAAAGTTGGAATTTATGGTTCTATAAATGTAGATTGCAGAGTAGTAAGTATGGATGTTCTGAACAGTGAGTAGGTTTAGGTCTTTGAAGAGTGGGGAAGGGGGGTTGCCTAGCGTTGGATTGCGTGATAATTCTTACTGCGGCTTTTTGTTGGGTTATTATTGGCTTTAGGTGTCTTGCTGCTGTTGATCCCCAAGCACAAATAGCATATGTGAGGTAGGGATAGATGATTGAATAGTATAGTGTGAGTAGGGCTGATTGTGGTACATAGTAACGTATCTTAGAGAGGATCCCCACAGTTTTGGACACTTTCTTTGTTATGTGTTGGATATGGGTGCTGAATTTCAGGTTGCTGTCGAGGTGAAGGCCCAGGAATTTGCCCTCATTATGTTTAGCAATAGGGGTGTTGTTGATCTTAATGTTTAATTGTGCATCACCTGCTCTGTTACCAAACATAATATAGAAGGTCTTATCAGTGTTGAGTGTAAGTTTGTTGACTGTCATCCATGTAGATATTTTTAGTAATTCGTCGTTAACAATGATGTCGAGCGTTTCAAGATTTGGGTGGGAGATGACATAAGTCGTGTCGTCAGCAAAGAGTATTGGTTTCAGGTGTTGTGATACATTGGGAAGATCATTGATGTATAAGAGGAAGAGCAGGGGACCAAGGAAGGAACCCCGTGGTCTTCAACCACTCACAGGATATATACACCGTGAGGTCTGTCTCTCTGTATATCCGCTGAGAGTTTGGGTTAATCTCTACAACAGATATTAAAGTGTTCTTGACTGGAGGTGAATAGGTGACATGCAGTCGTAGTCACCCTTGTGTAGCAGAGAAGACTTAAAAACCGCTTATGAAATCAGCCTAAACCACATATGACTTTCTCATTATCATGCTAATGTACAATTGAATCCTTTCTCGTCTCTACGAGGCCTTAAAATGATGTCTCAGAAGAGCTGTAGACAGTGACCCACTGGTGAGTGAACCACTGGTGAGTGACCCACTGGTGAGTGACCCACTGGTGAGTGACCCACTGGTGAGTGAACCACTGGTGAGTGACCCACTGGTGAGTGAACCACTGGTGAGTGACCCACTGGTGAGTGAACCACTGGTGAGTGACCCATTGGTGAGTGAACCACTGGTGAGTGACCCACTGGTGAGTGACCCACTGGTGAGTGACGCACTGGTGAGTGACCCACTGGTGAGTGACCCACTGCTGAGTGACCCACTGGTGAGTGACCCACTGGTGAGTGAACCCCTGGTGAGTGACCCACTGGTGAGTGAACCACTGGTGAGTGACCCACTGGTGAGTGAACCACTGGTGAGTGACCCACTGGTGAGTGAATTACTGGTGAGTGACCCACTGGTGAGTGAACCACTGGTGAGTGACCCACTGGTGAGTGAACCACTGGTGAGTGACCCACTGGTGAGTGACCCACTGGTGAGTGACCCACTGGTGAGTGAACCACTGGTGAGTGACCCACTGGTGAGTGAACCACTGCTGAGTGACCCACTGGTGAGTGAACCACTGGTGAGTGAACCACTGGTGAGTGAACCACTGCTGAGTGACCCACTGGTGAGTGAACCACTGGTGAGTGAACCACTGGTGAGTGAACCACTGGTGAGTGACCCACTGGTGAGTGAACCACTGGTGAGTGAACCACTGGTGAGTGACCCACTGGTGAGCGAACCACTGGTGAGTGACCCACTGGTGAGTGAACCACTGGTGAGTGACCCACTGGTGAGTGAACCACTGGTGAGTGACCCACTGGTGAGTGACCCACTGGTGAGTGACCCACTGGTGAATGGCCCACTGGTGAGTGACCCACTAGTGAGTGAACCACTGGTGAGTGACCCACTGGTGAGTGACCCACTGGTGAGTGAACCACTGGTGAGTGACCCACTGGTGAGTGAACCACTGGTGAGTGACCCACTGGTGAGTGAACCACTGGTGAGTGACCCACTGGGGAGTGACCCACCGGTGAGTGAACCACTGGTGAGTGACCCACTGGTGAGTGACCCACTGGTGAGTGACCCACTGGTGAGTGACCCACTGGTGAGTGAACAACTGGTGAGTGAACCACTGGTGAGTGACCCACTGGTGAGTGAACCACTGGTGAGTGAACCACCTGGGCATTATATCTAAGAGCAGATTTTCACATCTTTCAAAATGATGCAGGAGATGCCGAGTCTGCCTCTTTAAACCTTTACCTCTGATGAGTTTCCAGAGTTTTTCTACTCCCAGAGCCCGGCCTTGGGCCAGGCTCATCTGGTGCTTGCCTGGTCAACCAGGCTGTTGCTGCTGGTGGCCCGCTGATCCACATATTAAACATCTGTGTTTTTTCCATCAGTGTGGAATACTTTATATCCCCGTGGGAGGGATTCAAAAGGCAGGGGGGATGAAGGGATGAATGGAGGATGGGATGGAGGGCTGGTGGGAGGGATTGAGGGAGGAATGAAGGAAGGGAGGGAGGGATTGAGAAGGAGGGGCGGGTGGACTGGCTATCTCTTTATCTGATCACTGCCACCGGCCTTCTAGAACACAGCCAGTCTGGTTCACCACACTGCTCGCTAGCCTGGTACACACCACCTGATCTCTCTCTCTCTAACTCTCTCTCTAACTCTCTCTCTAACTCTCGTCACTTTTCACTTTCGAAACCCATTTTTTAATTGCTGCTACACTATTCTCTATGATAGTAACAGTGTGGCAGCACCCAAAGTGTGCTACTAGACTATTTTGCATGATACTTACATAATGGGAACAAAAGCTAGCAATGTTTCCATGTCAAACGGTATCACGCAGCATGAATTACATAAGTAGTATTGAAATGTGTCAGCCTGAGCTGGGAGACTTCAGCAGCAGGGCACTAAGGATGCAGTATATAGTTCAGTACACCAGTAATGTTTCAGCAGCTACGGCGCCTTCAAAGGTTTCCTTCCAGCAGAACTTCAGTCACTATTTTTTCGTCCCATGGAAAGGAAGGTCAGGGGAGGGGGAGGGGGAGGGGGAGGTAGCCGGGAACTACATTTTATATCTAAGAATATATACATACATACATACATACATACATACATACATACATACATACATACATACATACATACATACATACATACATACATACATACATAAACAATGCATATTCATTATTGGTATAGCCTTTCAGGATTGTACAAGATGTTTTTCTGAGATCCTCTTGAGCATGATCCCAGCGAGGATCTTGTGAGAAGAATCCCAAATGATTAGGCTTCCGGGGAAGATAATCCCATTGCAGAAGCTCCTACTGTATGATGCACATACATGCACTAACCTGGAGCAACACTTATCTTGTTGATGAAAATGAGATACCAGACATATCAAGCAAATTTCCTAAATTTGCTTGCAGTAGATATGGGTGAACTGTAGATATAAATCCAGATGTTCTCCTCTTAGCCCTTTTCGAGCCTAGTTCCTAGGCCTTTTGTGTATGCATATGCTTTTGCGGTACCCTCCACAGGATGGATATGGAGTGCATAGTAAACTAGCCACTACCGTCCACAGGATGGATATGAGGTGCACAGTAAACTAGCCACTACCGTCCACAGGATGGATATGAGGTGCACTATAAACTAGCCACTACCGTCCACAGGATAAATATGAGGTGCACAGTAAACTAGCCACTACCGTCCACAGGATGGATATGAGGTGCATAGTAAACTAGCCACTACCATCCACAGGATGGATATGAGGTGCACTATAAACTAGCCACTACCGTCCACAGGATGGATATGAGGTGCACTATAAACTAGCCACTACCGTCCACAGGATGGATATGAGGTGCACCATAAACTAGCCACTACCGTCCACAGGATAAATATGAGGTGCACAGTAAACTAGCCACTACCGTCCACAGGATGGATATGAGGTGCAATAAACTAGCTACTACTCCACAGGATGGATATGAGGTGCACTATAAACTAGCCACTACCGTCCACAGGATGGATATGAGGTGCACTATAAACTAGCCACTACCGTCCACAGGATGGATATGAGGTGCACCATAAACTAGCCACTACCGTCCACAGGATAAATATGAGGTGCACAGTAAACTAGCCACTACCGTCCACAGGATGGATATGAGGTGCATAGTAAACTAGCCACTACCATCCACAGGATGGATATGAGGTGCACTATAAACTAGCCACTACCGTCCACAGGATGGATATGAGGTGCACTATAAACTAGCCACTACCGTCCACAGGATGGATATGAGGTGCACTATAAACTAGCCACTACCGTCCACAGGGTGGATATGAGGTGCACCATAAACTAGCCACTACCGTCCACAGGGTGGATATGAGGTGCACTATAAACTAGCCACTACCGTCCACAGGGTGGATATGAGGTGCACCATAAACTAGCCACTACCGTCCACAGGGTGGATATGAGGTGCACCATAAACTAGCCACTACCGTCCACAGGGTGGATATGAGGTGCACTATAAACTAGCCACTACCGTCCACAGGGTGGATATGAGGTGCACCATAAACTAGCCACTACCGTCCACAGGGTGCATATGAGGTGCACTATAAACTAGCCACTACCGTCCACAGGGTGGATATGAGGTGCACCATAAACTAGCCACTACCGTCCACAGGGTGGATATGAGGTGCACAGTAAACTATAGCCGCTTCGGCGACAAAATCTAAACATAGAGAACACCCACTGAATGTAAGCCGACCCAAGATAAGTAAGGGAGGGCTATGCTTCATTACACTACACTAATTTCTCAGAGAGAGAACAGGTCGCTACGCTACCTTGTTACGATATAACAATTTGTATTCTATGTTAATTCACACTCCCTTTTGCGACATCAGGGATGTATAATGTGCCCAGATTTTGAAACCATAAACATTTCTATAATCATCTGATGTAATCTTTCATAGGGAGGTTTTAAGATGATGTATGATATACTTTGACGACTTCTGGGTATCTTTATTAGCAGACGTTTCGCCCTCCAGTGTCTTTATCAGTACAATATAGAGGAGGCAGCAGAAACAGTAGGGATGTAAAAACGATGTAATCAGTCCATCACCCCTCGATGACGTAGGTTTGAGGAGATCAGTCCTTCAGCCTGTGAACTTAAGCTGTCTATAACGTTGGGATGGAGGAAGGAGGAGGTTGGGATACTGGAAGGAGGAGGTTGGGATACTGGAAGGAGGAGGTTGGGATACTGGAAGGAGGAGGTTGGGATACTGGAAGGAGGAGGTTGGGATACTGGAAGGAGGAGGTTGGGATACTGGAAGGAGGAGGTTGGGATACTGGAAGAAGGAGGTTGGGATACTGGAAGGAGGAGGTTGGGATACTGGAAGAAAGAGGTTGGGATACTGGAAGGAGGAGGTTGGGATACTGGAAGAAGGAGGTTGGGATACTGGAAGGAGGAGGTTGGGATACTGGAAGGAGGAGGTTGGGATACTGGAAGAAAGAGGTTGGGATACTGGAAGGAGGAGGTTGGGATACTGGAAGAAGGAGGTTGGGATACTTGAAGGAGGAGTTTGGGATATTGAAAGGAGGAGGTTGGGATACTGGAAGGAGAAGTTAGGATACTGGAAGGAGGAGGTTGGGATACTGGAAGGAGAAGTTAGGATACTGGAAGGAGGATGGGATACTGGAAGGAGGAGATTGTGATACTGGAAGGAGGAGATTTGGATACTGGAAGAAAGAGGTTGGGATACTGGAAGGAGGAGGCTGGGATACTGGAAGGAGGAGGTTGGGATACTGGAAGGAGGAAGTTGGGGTACTGGAAGGAGGAGGTTGGGATACTGGAAGGAGGAAGTTGGGGTACTGGAAGGAGGAGGTTGGGATACTGGAAGGAGGTTGGGATACTGGAAGGAGGAGGTTGGGATGGAGGAAGGAGGAGGTTGGGATACTGGAAGGAGGATTTTGAGATACTGGAAGAAGGAGGATGGGATACTTGATGAGGAGTGGGGGAGGGATTTAACCGGGGATACTTCCTGAGGGTGGACGGTAAAGAATGTAATTGGTAATACAGACAGAAGGTGCAGGTTGAAGGCTGTGATTTGAGCTGGGACACTTTCATCACTAACTAACAGCGTTAATCTTGTAGGTAAGTAACTAGAAACACTTTACAAAGGTAAGTTTATCCTTTACACAAATTGTCAGTGACGGCTTTCCAAAATAAAAGAGCATTTATGTAGTATTTACAGCGATTACGAATAACATTTCAACAGAATTCTCGATTTTCTCTCTAAACGGACATGGGTATCGAAGATCGCATGTTCATTTACATGGGTCAGCTATAGTTATGGAGCATAATATCAACCAGGCTGTGCTGGATACGTGGGGCAGCGGGCCTCCAGCAGCAACAGCCTGGTTGACCAGGCTAGCACCAAACGAGCATGGCCCACGACCGGGCTCCGGAAGTAGAAAGACGCTCGAAAGTCATCAAAGGTATATCAGGGTAATGACCCCCTTCCTTCCTCTAAATCAAAGGCACGACCATGGGTTTGGTATCCCTGGTTTAGAATTTTAAAAGTGCTCTTAAATTTTTCCCCCACGACCCACTGCCATAGACACACCCACACGACTCAACCCGTATTTAAGATTAAAAATATCAGCCATAGAATCTGAAACAATAACAGGTGAACTAATTTAAATCTTTTGTCTCCATTAGTCTGTATTGCTCTGAGATTCAGTCAGTGTAATGTATCATAGATAGATCGGATTTAGAGGCCTGGAATGTACCGGGCCGCGAGGGGGGCGTTCACCCCCCGTAACACCCTCCAGGTAGACTCCAGATACATAAATCAATCTGAAATTGACCTGGTCGTTGTGATTGATAAATTTGCCCGTTGCTTGTTATTATGGTCAACTCTGGCACTCAGAGGATAGTGCCACAAGCACTGCTACTCCCTCCATCACTACTAACTTTCTTTCTTATACATTTTGGCCCTCTGCGTCATTAACTCACTCTTATTCTCATTTTGCTAACTAATCTGAGGTTTGTTGTCTCTCGTGTGAGCTCATCCATCCCTGAGGTCAAGATTAACTAAAGTTAGTTAATGAGGTTTAAAGTGTATCGGCTACACTAGGGTTATTAAGGCTGCATGTCACCTGTGCCACACCACTCAAGAATACTTTGGCCCTGTCATGATGACACTCCGCACAGAGCGAAACGTCGCTAGTCCTTGACGGTAATACGATATTTCAACTAATATTATCCCTTAGAACCTTACTAGATATCTTTCTATAATTACTCTTATATTTAGGCACGGCACTCTGTTGATCCAAGTACATGTCTGCTGAACTGGCACGGACTGGCACTGCTCCTATCACAGAGGCTCGCCAGGGAAGTATGATGCAGCATTTTCTAGCCCCTTGTGCGTGTCCTGTCCTTAGACGCGGTCATGTACCCCATGTCATGCACACACACACACACACACACACACACACACACACACACACACACACACACACACACACACACACACACACACACACAACACACACACACAGCGTTCATGCTTCTTATAAACAAAACGTGTGTTATTTCGTTATTTTACGTTATCTCGTTATTGTCTGTTATTTATTTTTATATATATGTATAAAATTGCTCATACAATTAATTATTCACTATTCCATCATTTTATGCATTCAGCTGAAGGTTCTTTCACTGATTTCAATTATCATTCTTATAATAATTTATTTGATTTATTCTCAATATTTATTTTTAATTATTCATTTACATAAATGAATAATTAT
>WNWK01001502.1:122500-142500 GCA_009830355.1 Cherax destructor | reverse complement strand
ACAAGGGGTCACAATTGGAAGTTGAAGACTCAGATGAGTCAAAAAGATGTTAGGAAGTATTTCTTCAGTCACAGAGTTGTTAGGAAGTGGAATAGTCTGGCAAGTGAGGTAGTGGAGGCAGGAACCATACATAGCTTTAAGACGAGGTATGATTAAGCTCACGGAACAGGGATAGAGAGGACCTAGTAGCGATCAGTGAAGAGGCGGGGCCAGGAGCTGAGTCTAGACCCATGCAACCACAAATAGGTGAGTACACACACACACGTCCACACTCCTCCCCGACAAGGTTAGTTCCACAACTCAGGGGTCTGTCCTATGAAGAAAGGTTGAGGGAAATAGGACTAACAACACTGGAGGAAAGAAGGGTCAGAGGAGACATGATAACGACATACAAAATACTGCGGGAAATCGACAAGGTAGACAGTGACAGGATGTTCCAGAGAGGGAACACAGAAACAAGGGGACACAACTGGAAGCTGAAGACTCAGATGAGTCAAAGGGATGTTAGGAAGCATTTCTTCAGCCACAGAGTAGTCAGGAAGTGGAATAGTCTAGAGAAAGATATAGTGGAGGCAGGAACCATACATAGTTTTAAGACGAGTTATGATAAAGCTCATGGAGCAGGGAGAGCAGAGACCCAGTAGCGGACAGCGAAGAGGCGGGGCCAGGAGCTGAGTCTCGACCCCTGCAACCACAATTAGGTGAATTAGGTGAGTACACACAAACACACACGCCCACACATACACACACACGCCCACACACACACACACACACGCCCTCTCACACACGCCCACTTGGCTACGTCTCGCCCCAGCCTCATAATGACCAAGGTTGTGCTATGTTTTAATTAGAAGAGAACAAAAGCATGGAAGATGAAGAGAAGTGGACCTCTCTCCCTCTCTTCCTCTCTCTCTCTCTCTCTCTCTCTCTCCCTCTCTCTCTTTTTTCTCTCTCTCTCTCTCTCTCTCTCTCTCTCTCTCTCTCTCTCTCTCTCTCTCTCTCTCTCTCTCTCTCTCTTTTTACACAGGGTTTGGCAAGGTTAAGGATCCCTAGCTTTATTGACAAGCTATTTACAAGTTAAGGATTCCTAACTTTATTGACAAGCTAAGAGCTGTTACCTACATCAGCTCATTTGAAAGCATTTTTATTGTTATGAAACATACAAGTATGGAACAGGATGAAGTTGGAGCCATCTGTGGGTCAGCATTTTCATTTGATCAACTGACTTTATCTCGTTGACATCATAATGCTGTACGAATGTGTTCCAGACTCGAGCCATCCTGGGGATAAATGATCTCAGATGAAGTGATGTTCTGGAGAAGGTTACAGCCAGAGTGAAGTTGCTGCTGGCTGCCCGTCTTGTGGTATAGAAGCTTGCTTCTCGCTGTCCTCGAAGTGGAGCCAAGTGTGGTACATTGACAATGTTGGCCTTGTACATAACAGTAAGGCCACCCACATTCTCTCTCATATATATATATATATATTATATTTATATATATATATATATATATATATATATATATATATATATATATATATACATGTATATATATATATATATATATATATATATATATATATATATATATATATATATATATATATATATATATATATATATATATATATATATATTAATAACTCTCCCCTCTCCCCCCTATCATCCCTGCCTTGTCCCCCCTACCCTTCCCCCTTCCTCCCTCCCTCTTCCTCCCCCTTCCCTCGAGTGAAACCTTCTGAAAACTGACTGAAGTTCAGCGGGAGGTCGGGGGCGTGAGTCGGTAATTAATCTTGAGTAATAATGAATGTTCCGCCGGGAGGGGTGGGAGGGGGAGGGGGAAGAGGGGGAGAGTGGGAGCGATGAGGGGTGTGTGTGGGTATGGGTGGGGATTAGAGAGGTGTGATGGAGGGAGAAGGTGTGAGGGAGATATTGGGTGTGAGGGAGGATGTGCCAGGGAGGTAGTAGATGTGAGGGAGTATGTGTCAGGGAGGTAGTAGAAGTGAGGGAGTGTGTCAGGGAGGTAGTAGAGATGAGGGAGTGTGTCAGGGAGAAAGTAGAAGTGAGGGAGTATGTATCAGGGTGATAGTAGAGGTGAGGGAGTGTGTCAGGAAGAAAGTAGAAATGAGGGAATGTGTCAGGGAGGTAGTAGAGGTGAAGGAGCATGTCAGGGAGAAAGTAGAGGTGAGGGAGTGTGTCAGGGAGGTAGTAGAGGTGAGGGAGTGTGTCAGGGAGGTAGTAGAGGTGAGAGAGTGTGTCAGGGAGGTAGTAGAGGTGAGGGAGTGTGTCAGGGAGGTAGTAGAGGTGAGGGAGTGTGTCATGGAGGTAGCAGAGGTGAGGGAGTATGTGTCAGGAGGTAGTAGAGGTGAGGGAGTGTGTCAGGGAGGTAGTAGAGGTGAGGGAGTGTGTCAGGGAGGTAGTAGAGGTGAGGGAGTGTGTCAGGGAGGTAGTAGAAGTGAGGGAATGTGTCAGGGAGGTAGTAGAGGTGAGGGAGTGTGTCATGGAGGTAGCAGAGGTGAGGGAGTATGTGTCAGGGAGGTAGTAGAGGTGAGGGAGTGTGTCAGGGAGGTAGTAGAGGTGAGGGAGTGTGTCAGGGAGGTAGTAGAGGTGAGAGAGTGTGTCAGGGAGGTAGTAGAGGCGAGGGAGTGTGTCAGGGAGGTAGTAGAGGTGAGGGAGTGTGTCAGGGAGTAGTAGAGGTGAAGAGTGTGTCAGGGAGGTAGTAGAGGTGAGGGAGTGTGTCAGGGAGGTAGTAGAGGTGAAGGAGCATGTCAGGGAGAAAGTAGAGGTGAGGGAGTGTGTCAGGGAGGTAGTAGAGGTGAGGGAGTGTGTCAGGGAGGTAGTAGAGGTGAGGGAGTGTGTCAGGGAGGTAATAGAGGTGAGAGAGTGTGTCAGGGAGGTAGTAGAAGTGAGGGAATGTGTCAGGGAGGTAGTAGAGGTGAGGGAGTGTGTCAGGGAGGTAGTAGAGGTGAGGGAGTGTGTCAGGGAGGTAGTAGAGGTGAGGGAGTGTGTCAGGGAGGTAGTAGAGGTGAGGGAGTATGTGTCAGGGAGGCAGTAGAGGTGAGGGAGTGTGTCAGGGATGTAGTAGAGATGAGGGAGTGTGTCAGGGAGGTAGTAGAGGTGAGGGAGTGTGTCAGGGAGGTAGTAGAGGTGAGGGAGTGTGTGTCAGGGAGGTAGTAGAGGTGAGGGAGTGTGTGTCAGGGAGGTAGTAGAGGTGAAGGAGTGTGTCAGGGAGGTAGTAGAGGTGAGGGAGTGTATCAGGGATGTAGTAGAGGTGAGGGAGTGTGTGTCAGGGAGGTAGTAGAGGTGAAGGAGTGTGTCAGGGAGGTAGTAGAGGTGAGGGAGTGTATCAGGGATGTAGTAGAGGTGAGGGAGTGTGTCAGGGAGGTAGTAGAGGTGAGGGAGTGTGTCAGGGAGGTAGTAGAGGTGAGGGAGGGTATCAGGGATGTAGTAGAGGTGAGGGAGTGTGTCAGGGAGGTAGTAGAGGTGAGGGAGTGTGTCAGGGAGGTAGTAGAGGTAAGGGAGTGTGTCAGGGGACTAAGGAAAAACTAATATGAGCAACATCATAATCAAAGTAACGGTGACCGACAAATTTCTTTGGGCTCAAAGTTGGTTTTCTCTAAGAACTTGTCAGCTTCGTCAGAAATCAGTTTTCTCAATTAAAAGAAAAACGTCGGTTTTCTTCTTAAAGCAAAAATCTTTCTTAGTAAGACACAAACACACACAGTGGAGGCAGGATCCATACACAGCTTCAAGAAGAGTTATGATAAAGCTCTTGCAGCTGGGAGAGTGGACCTAGTAGCGACCAACAAAGAGGCGGGGCCAGGACCTGTGAATCGACCCCCTGTAACCACAAATAGGTGAAAACACACACTTGTTTCTCTTCGTCCAAGCAAACAAGGAGAGAATTTTCTCTTCTCTTTGCTTCGCGTGTATAGAGCGTGTATAGAGCGTGTATAGAGCGTGTATAGAGCGTGTATAGAGCGTGTATAGATCGTGTATAGATCGTGTATAGAGCGTGTATAGAGCGTGTATAGAGCGTGTATAGAGTGTGTATAGAGCGTGTATAGAGTGTGTATAGAGCGTGTATAGAGCGTGTATAGAGCGTGTATAGAGCGTGTATAGAGCGTGTATAGAGCGTGTATAGAGCGTGTATAGAGCGTGTATAGAGCGTGTATAGAGCGTGTATAGAGCGTGTATAGAGCGTGTATAGAGCGTGTATAGAGCGTGTATAGAGCGTGTATAGAGCGTGTATAGAGCGTGTATAGAGCGTGTATAGAGTGTGTATAGAGCGTGTATAGAGCGTGTATAGAGCGTGTATAGAGCGTGTATAGAGCGCAAAGAGCGATTTCTAGCTCTTCTTTAAGCGATTAGTCCTTTGTATGGTGTTGAGACTCGATAAAGACGGAGACACAGAGAGTGGGAATTTTGTGGTTGCAGGGGTCAAGTCATAGCTCCTGGCCCCGCCTCTTCACTGATCGATACTAGGTCACTCTCTCCCTGCTCCATGAGTTTTGTCAAACCTCGTCTTAAAACTATGTATAGTTCCTGCCTCCACTACGTTACTTTCCAGACAATTCCACTTCCTGACAACTCTATGACTGAAGAAATACTTCCTAACATCCCTTTGACTCATCTGAGTCTTCAACTTCCAATTGTGACCCCTTGTTTCTGTGTCCCATCTCTGAAACTTCCTATCTTTGTGCACCTTGTCAATTCCTCGCAGTATTTTATATGTCGTATCATGTCTCCCCTAACTCTCCTGTCCTCTAGTGTCGTCAGGCCGATTTCCCTTAACCTTTCTTCGTAGGACATTCCCCTTAGCTCTAGGACTAGTCTTGTTGCAAACCTTTGCACTTTCTCTAATTTCTTGATGTGCTTGACCAGGTGTGGGTTAAAAACTGGTGCTGTATACTCCAATATGGGCCTTGCTGAGGTATCGGTAGGCTATTCTTAGGTTTGCCAGGCGCCCATATGCTGCAGTATTTATCTGGTTGATGTGCGCCTCAGGAGATGTGCTCGGTATTATACTCACCCCAAGATCTTTTTCCTTAAGTGAGGTTTGCAGTCTTCGGGCACCTAGCCTATACTCTGTCTGCGGTCTTCTTTGCCTTTCCCTGATCTTCATGGCTTTGCATATGGCGGGGTTAAATTCGAAGACCCAGTTGCTGGACCAGGTTTCCAGCCTGTTCAGGTCTCTTTGTAGTCCTGCCTGATCCTCATTCGATTTAATTCTCCTCATTAACTTTATATCATCTGCAAACAGGGACACTTCCAAGTCTAACCCTTCCATCATGTCATTCACATATACCAAAAACAGCACTGGTCCTAGGACTGATCTTTGTGGAACCCCGCTGGTCACAGGCGCCCACTCTGACACTTTGTCACGTACTATGACTCGTTGTTGCCTCCCTGTCAGGTATTCTATGATCGTATAAATATTGGTAGAATTACAAACAATATGTTAAGTAAAAGGACACAAATGCAACTAATGTGACATTTTATTGTGGCAACGTTTCGTTCTGCAGGAGCGAAAGCTCCTGGAGAGCGAAACGTTGCCATAATAAAATGTCACATTAGTTGCATTTGTGTCCTTTTACTTAACATATTCTCTGAGCCATTGCAGTGCCTTTCCTGTTATGCGTGCCTGATCCTCTAGCTTTTGCACTAACTTCTTGTGAGGAACTGTGTCGAAGGCCTTCTTGCAATCCAAGAAGATGCAATCTACCCATCCCTCTCTCTCGTGTCTTACTTCCGTTACCTTGTCATAAAACTCCAGTAGGTTTGTGACATAGGATTTCCCTTCCGTGAAACCATGCTATGAGTGAAATCCTAAAGAAACAGTATGAGTCAGTGTTCAGCAACCCACTAAATGACAGCAAGGTAGAAAATGCTGAAATATTTTTCACTCCAGCAGAAGGCCGCGCAGACCACATAACCGACATTAGTACAAATCCCATAGATTTCGAAAAAGAAATGGACAACATGCCCACTCACTCAGCACCTGGACCAGATTCATGGAATGCTTTATTTATAAAGCAGTGCAAAGTATCATTAGCAAGAGCCCTTAGTATTCTGTGGAGAAAGAGCTTAGATCTAGGTGAAATTCCGGAGGCCTTAAAGAGTGCAGACATAGCTCCTTTGCATAAGGGAGGTAGTAGAGCACTAGCTAAAAATTACAGACCAGTAGCCCTCACTTCTCACATCATAAAAATCTTTGAAAGAGTGATGAGACGGCAGATTACAAACTTCATGGACCAGCACAACCAACATAACCCGAACCAGCATGGCTTCAGAGCGGGACGATCATGCCTGTCACAGCTGCTGAACCATTATGACAGAATTACGGAGGCATTGGAGGACGACCAAAACGCAGATGTGATTTACACAGATTTTGCAAAGGCGTTTGACAAATGCGATCATGGAGTGATAGCGCACAAAATGAGGGCCATAGGCATTACTGGGAAGGTAGGCAGATGGATATTTGAGTTCCTAACACACAGAACACAAAAAGTAGTAGTGAACAGGGCAAGATCCAGCATCAGTGAGGTCAAAAGCTCAGTGCCCCAAGGCACTGTCCTGGCACCTCTGCTGTTTCTCATCCTCATACAGACATAGATAAAAACACCCAGCACACTTTTGTATCATCATTTGCAGATGACACTAAAATAAGCATGAAAGTCACTACGGTAGAGGACACTGAAAAATTACAGGAGGACATAAGCAGGGTCTTCCAGTGGGCAGTGGAGAACAATATGACGTTCAATGGTGATAAGTTTCAGCTGCTTAGGTATGGAAAAAATGAAGAACTCAAAATGAACACTATATACAAAACGCAAGAGGGTCACCACATAGAACGAAAGGAATACGTTAAGGACTTGGGAATAATTATGTCTGCTGATCTGTCTTTTAAAGACCATAACAAGACAAAGATCACAACAGCCAGGAAGATGACGGGGTGGGTATTGAGAACTTTCAAAACAAGGGAAATAATGCCGATGGTGACACTATTCAAATTGCTAGTGCTCCCCCACTTAGAATATTGCTCAGTGCTGACGGCCCCGTTCAGAGCAGGAGAAATATCAGAGCTGGAACAAATTCAGAGATCGTTTACGGCTCACATTGAGCCATTGAAACATCTAAATTATTGGGAACGCCTTCAAGTCTTGAACATGTACTCATTGGAGCGGAGGAGAGAGAGATACATGATAATATATACTTGGAAAGTACTTGAGGGCCTGGTCCCAAATCTGCACACTGCCATAACAACATACTGGAGTGAGAGATATGGGAGAAAGTGTAAAATAAACCCAGTGAGGAGCAGGGGTGCGGTGGGGACAATACGGGAGCACTGTATTAACATCCGGGGTCCCAGACTATTCAACATCTTACCAGAAGATATCCAAAACATGGCTGGAACCAGTGTGGAAGCCTTCAAGAGGAAACTGGACAAGTATCTTCATCGGGTGCCAGATCAACCAGGCTGTTATGGATATGTGGGGCAGCGGGCCTCCAGCAGCAACAGCCTGGTTGACCAGGCAAGCACCAGACGAGCCTGGCCCATGGCCGGGCTCAGAGAGTAGATACTCTCGAAACTCTTCAAAGGTATATCAAAGGTATATCAAAGGTCGTTTATAAGCATGTTCCTTTCTAGGTGCTCCACCACTCTCCTGATAATCTTCTCCATGACTTTGTATACTATACACGTCAGTGACACAGGTCTGTAGTTTAATGCCTCGTGTCTGTCTCCTTTCTTAAAAATTGGGACTACATTTGCCACCTTCCACACCTCAGGTAGTTGCCCAGTTTCAATGTATGTGTTGATGATTTTTGTTAGTGCCACACACAGCGTCCCTGCTCCCTCTCTAAGGACCAATTGAGAGATGTTGTCTGGTCCCACAGCCTTTGAGGTATCAAGTTCACATAGCAGTTTCTTAACCTCCTCCTCGGTTGTGTGTATTTCATCCAGCACTTGTTGGTGTATCCTTTGTTGATGTAACCCCCTATTCCGACTTCCTGGAGTCCTTTCTGTTTATACTGTGAATACTTCTTTAAATCTCATGTTGAGTTCCTCACATACCTCTTGGTCGTTTCTTGTGAACTCCCCACCTTCCTTCCTCAGCCTGATTACCTGGTCCTTGACTGTTGTTTTCCTCCTGATGTGGCTATACAACAGTTTCGGGTCAGCCTTGACTTTCGATGCTATGTCATTTTCGTATTGTCGTTGGGCCTCCCTTCTCATCTGTGCATATTCGTTACTGGCTCTTCGATTGATCTCTTTATTTTCCTGGGCCCTTTGTCTTCTGTACTTTTTTCATTCTCGAGCACACTTAGTTTTTGCCTCCCTACACTTTTGGGTGAACCAAGGGCTTGTTCTGGTCTTTCCATTATTTCTGTTGCTCTTGGAAACAAACCTCACCTCAGCCTCCTTACATTTTGTTGTCATGTAGTCCATCATTTCGTTTACTGATTTTCCTATCAATTCTCTTTCCCACTGAACCTCTTGCAGGAAGTTCCTCATGCCTGTGTAGTCCCTCCTTTTGTAGTTTGGCTTTTCCCATCCTACTCCTGTTACTCTTTCCACTTGTAACTGCACTATGTATTCAAAGCTCAGAACCACATGATCGCTAGCTCCGAGAGGCCTATCGTATGTGATGTCCTCAATGTCTGAACTACTCAACCTCACCTCTCTCTTTGGTAGTGTCCCTAACATATTGATGCATGAGGTTTTCCAGTACCACATCCAACATTTTGACTCTCCATGTTTCAGGACCCCTATGTGGCTCCAGGTTTTTCCAGTCAATCTCCTTGTGATTAAAATCACCCATAACTAGTAACTTCGCTCAACCCACGTGATCTCTTCTGGTCACTTCAGCTAGTGTGTCCACCATTTCTCTGTTGCTCTCTTCATATTCTTCTTTTGGCCTCCTACAGTTCTGTGGAAGGTTGTACATCACTGCAATTACTACCTTAGGTCTCCCAGACTGAATTGTTCCTACTATGTAGTTCCTTTCGCTTATTCTGTTCATTCCTTCCATTTCCTCAAATCCCCACCGGTTTTTAATGAGCAATGCAACTTCTCCTTCCCCTCTCCTCCTTCTATCTTTCCTTAGGATCTGATATCTGGGTGGAAAGATTGTGTTTGTTATCATCCCAGTGAGTTTCGTTTCTGTGAGTGTTATGATGTCTGGGGACGTCTCCTTTGATTCTTTCATGCCACTCCTCACATTTATTTGTCATTCCATCCACATCTGTAAACCAAACCTTCAACTTCTTTTCTAAAATTGTGGTCTGGGGGTATGTTGGGGTTGGGGAAGCGAGAGACCTGGCGAAGAACTATGGCAGGTTGCTGTGAAGGTGGAGTTTGTGTTGGAGGTGGGGGCAGTGGGTATGGCGTGTGGGTTGTGGGTCAGATTGTTTAGGTGCATTGGGGTTGTCAGGGTTGATGGGCTTCTGTAGTTGGTTATGAGGAAGGTTGTATTTCTTCCCCCTCCTGAGTCTGGTCTGTCTTTGCCTCTCTTTTCTCCTTGCATCTTTGTACCCTCTCTTTCAGTTTGTCTTTCTTCTCATGCTCTGTCGCAGTCGAGGTACACCTTCCAGTATGCTGATATGTCCTTTAGTTGTGCTTTCTCCTGCAGGATCCTGTCTTGTGCCGATTCTGCCTTGAAAATCACTTTGATCGCCCGATTTCTTCCTCTTGCAAACCCCCCCTATTCTCAGAAAATTTGTCAGCTGGGTCATGTCGTCCTCTTTTATTGTATTCATGATACTTTCAATTGTTTTTTTCTCCCCTTGTCTTCTTGTATAGTAAGTTTTCCCTTCAACTTCCTGGAGTCCATAAACAAAGACCGACCTCCCCCTTTCATTCTCTCACTGCAGTTCCCTTTGTATCCTCTGATTCGATTTAGTTGCCTCTATCCCAGCTTTCCTTTTTTCAATCTCTTCTCTGTCCCTGTGCCCAGTGATCAGTCATTTTCCCTTCTTAACTTTTCCTGTGTGTGTGTGTGTGTGTGTGTGTGTGCTGGTGTACTCATGTAAGTTGTACTCACCTACTCTTGCACAGAAGGGATCGAATCACGGTTACTTTAACAACCCCGTACTGTCCTTTCCAGACACTTTCTTTACAGTGAACATTTCTGTCGTAACATCTCTGTCATAAAATTTAACATCTCTGTTGTAACATCTCTGTTGTAACATCTCTGTCGTAACATTTCTGTCGTAACATCTCTGTCGTAACATTTCTGTCGTAACATCTGTTTTAACATCTCTGTCGTAACATCTCTGTCGTAACATTTCTGTCGTAACATCTCTGTCGTAACATTTCTGTCGTAACATCTGTTTTAACATCTCTGTCGTAACATTTCTGTCGTAACATCTCTGTCGTAACATTTCTGTCGTAACATCTGTCGTAACATCTGTCGTAGCATCTCTGTCGTAACATCTGTCGTAACATCTCTGTCGTAACATTTCTGTGCCTCGTCTGACTTATCTTCTAAATTAAGTCGTTTCTGTTCCTTCCGAGATGACTGTGATGGCGACATCAGTGTCTTCTCTTTAATGCTGGTTATTTGTGAATTGTTCCAGCCATGGTATTGTTCCAGCCATGGTGTTGTTCCAGCCATGGTATTGTTCCAGCCATGGTATTGTTGAAGTCGTGGTATTGTTCCAGCCATGGCATTGTTGAAGTCATGGTATTGTTCCAGCCATGGTATTGTTCCAGCCACGGTATTGTTCCAGCCATGGTATTGTTCCAGCCATGGTATTGTTCCAGCCATGGCATTGTTCCAGCAATGGTATTGTTCCAGCCATGGTATTGTTCCAGCCATGGTATTGTTCCAGCCATGGTATTGTTCCAGCCATGGTATTGTTGAAGTCATGGTATTGTTCCAGCCACGGTATTGTTCCAGTTATGTAATTGTTCCAGCCGCTGTGTTGTTCCAGCCATGGTATTGTTCCAGCCATGGTATTGTTCCAGCCATGGTATTGTTCCAGCCATGGTATTGTTCCAGCCATGGTATTGTTCCAGCCATGGTATTGTTGAAGTCATGGTATTGTTGAAGTCATGGTATTGTTCCAGCCATGGCATTGTTGAAGTCATGGTATTGTTCCAACCATGGTATTGTTCCAGCCACGGTATTGTTCCAGCCATGGTATTGTTGAAGTCATGGTATTGTTGAAGTCATGGTATTGTTCCAGCCATGGAATTGTTGAAGTCATGGTATTGTTCCAGCCATGGTATTGTTCCAGCCACGGTATTGTTCCAGTTATGTAATTGTTCCAGCCGCTGTGTTGTTCCAGCCATTATATTGTTCCAGCCATGGTATTGTTTCAGCCATGGTATTGTTGAAGTCATGGTATTGTTCCAGCCATGGAATTGTTGAAGTCATGGTATTGTTCCAGCCATGGTATTGTTCCAGCCACGGTATTGTTCCAGTTATGTAATTGTTCCAGCCGCTGTGTTGTTCCAGCCATGGTATTGTTCCAGCCATGGTATTGTTCCAGCCATGGTATTGTTGAAGTCATGGTATTGTTCCAGCCATGGTATTGTTGAAGTCATGGTATTGTTCCAGCCATGGTATTGTTCCAGCAACGGTATTGTTCCAGTTATGTAATTGTTCCAGCCACTGTGTTGTTCCAGCCATGGTGTTGTTCCAGCCATGGTATTGTTCTAGTCAAGGTATTGTTCCAGCCATGGTATTGTTCCAGCCATGGTATTGTTCCAGCCATGGTATTGTTCCAGCCATGGTATTGTTGAAGTCATGGTATTGTTCCAGCCATGGCATTGTTGAAGTCATGGTATTGTTCCAGCCATGGTATTGTTCCAGCCACGGTATTGTTCCAGTTATGTAATTGTTCCAGCCACTGTGTTGTTCCAGCCATGGTGTTGTTCCAGCCATGGTATTGTTCAAGCCAAGGTATTGTTCCAGCAATGGTATTGTTTCAGCCATAGTATTGTTCCAGACACAGCATTGTTCCAGCCACGGCATTGTTCCCGGCACTGTAGTATTCCAGCAACGGCATTGTTCCAGCAACGGCATTGTTCCAGCAACGGCATTGTTCCAGCAACGGTATTGCTACTGCAACAGTATTTTAACTTACATTTATCCCATTTTTCCCTGATTCCTCGTTCGTTTGAATTTTATTCTTCTTCTCAATTATTGTCGTTATATTTGCAGCCTCACTTAGTTGCACTCTCGTAGTTGAGTGGGTTGACTTTCAGCTCCTGGCCCGGACTCTCACCCACACACGACCACCTACAACAGCGTCTTGCAAGAGAACTGCGCAACTGAAGGCAGACTATACAAGACGGTGTGAACCAGCGGTGTGAACCAGCGGTGTGAACCAGCGGTGTGAACCAGCGGTGTGAACCAGCGTACCACCACTGATTAAGTCGTCCCCAGCCAGGCATAAAGATAGGAGACAGCCATAAAACAGACAGAGAGAAAGAAGAGACAGCCCTCGTGCCTGGCTGCTCACTCATAGTAACCTGGCAACCAACAGGACTCAGAGTTGCTGTCGCTGTTGTAGCACCTGTGTGCAGGTATTTAAGAAGTACGGGGAGGGTAAGAAGATTGTGGAGGTATTTAAGAAGTACGGGGAGGGTAAGAAGATTGTGGAGGTATTTAAGAAGTACGGGGAGGGTAAGAAGATTGTGGAGGTATTTAAGAAGTACGGGAGGGTAAGAAGATTGTGGAGGTATTTAAGAAGACGGGAGGGTAAGAAGATTGTGGAGGTATTTAAGAAGTACGGGAGGGTAAGAAGATTGTGGAGGTATTTAAGAAGTACGGGGAGGGTAAGAAGATTGTGGAGGTATTTAAGAAGTACGGGGAGGGTAAGAAGATTGTGGAGGTATTTAAGAAGTACGGGAGGGAAAGAAGATTGTGGAGGTATTTAAGAAGTACGGGGAGGTAAGAAGATTGTGGAGGTATTTAAGAAGTACGGGGAGGGTAAGAAGATTGTGGAGGTATTTAAGAAGTACGGGGAGGGTAAGAAGATTGTGGAGGTATTTAAGAAGTACGGGGAGGGTAAGAAGATTGTGGAGGTATTTAAGAAGTACGGAGGGAAAGAAGATTGTGGAGGTATTTAAGAAGTACGGGAGGGTAAGAAGATTGTGGAGGTATTTAAGAAGACGGGAGGGTAAGAAGATTGTGGAGGTATTTAAGAAGTACGGGGAGGGTAAGAAGATTGTGGAGGTATTTAAGAAGTACGGGGAGGGTAAGAAGATTGTGGAGGTATTTAAGAAGTACGGGGAGGGTAAGAAGATTGTGGAGGTATTTAAGAAGTACGGGGAGGGTAAGAAGATTGTGGAGGTATTTAAGAAGTACGGGGATGGTAAGAAGATTGTGGAGGTATTTAAGAAGCACGGGAGGGTAAGAAGATTGTGGAGGTATTTAAGAAGTACGGGGAGGGTAAGAAGATTGTGGAGGTATTTAAGAAGTACGGGGAGGGTAAGAAGATTGTGGAGGTATTTAAGAAGTACGGGAGGGTAAGAAGATTGTGGAGGTATTTAAGAAGACGGGAGGGTAAGAAGATTGTGGAGGTATTTAAGAAGTACGGGGAGGGTAAGAAGATTGTGGAGGTATTTAAGAAGTACGGGGAGGGTAAGAAGGTTAAAACTCATGGCAAGTAAGTCTTAAAAGAGAAGGAGGAGAATGCAATATTAACTTAATGTTTAGAGATAAATAAGTAAAACATAAGAAAGAGAGAGAGAGAGAAAGAGAGACAGGGAGAGGGAGAGCAGCAGCAACAGTGACAAGATATTCACAATAATGCAGACAGGTTTAGAATCTCTAAAACCTCTTGTAAGAGCATAGTTAAGCAGGTAGGTGACATTAGACACCTCTCTTTTTCTCTTTCTCTCAGCCTCCCTATCTTCCTTCTCCTGGATATGGTCATCTGTGAGAGATAAATGCAAATATCTCAGGTGTACCTCTCATCAAGGTAATTTATAATGCTTATAATTAAAAAAACATAATTTTTAAAGGGAAACAGGGGTAAGCCAGCGGAAGGCCTCGGTCAGATGACCAAAAGTTCCAGCTGCGGGTCATGATATCACTAAAACCCTCGTCAGGACACACTTGTCCTGTTTCCTGACAAACCTAACCTAACCTACCTCTGATCTCTCCCTAGTTCACATGTAAATTCTGTGGGAAGACGCTGGAATATTACCTTCACCATTAATCCATTGATGGTCCAGTCAACCGTAACATCAATCCCGAGGAAATGATGTACCTGGCTGACACTACTGATGTCTCCCAGCTCAGCTGACACTACTGATGTCTCCCAGCTTAGGCTGACACTACTGAAGTCTCCCAGCTCAGGCTGACACCTTTCAACATTATGTATGTGAATCAGAATGTGTAATAGTGTATGACAGGGAAACACAGTTTTGTTCCCACAATGTAACTATCATACAGAATAGTGTAACAACACACTGCTGGTGTTCCCACAATGTAACTATCATATAGAATAGTGTAGCAATACACTGCTGGAGTTCCCACAATGTAACTATCATACAGAATAGTGTAGCAACACACTGCTGGTGTTCCCACAATGTAACTATCATACAGAATAGTGTAGCAACACACTGCTGGTGTTCCCACAATGTAACTATCATACAGAATAGTGTAGCAACACACTGCTGGTGTTCCCACAATGTAACTATCATACAGTATAGTGTAGCAACACACTGCTGGTGTTCCCACAATGTAAATATCATACAGAATAGTGTAGCAACACACTGCTGGAGTTCCCACAATGTAACTATCATACAGTATAGTGTAGCAACACACTGCTAATGTTCCCACAATGTAACTATCATACAGTATAGTGTAGCAACACACTGCTGGTGTTCCCACAATGTAACTATCATACAGAATAGTGTAGTAACACACTGCTGGTGTTCCCACAATGTAACTATCATACAGAATAGTGTAGCAACACACTGCTGGTGTTCCCACAATGTAAATATCATACAGAATAGTGTAGCAACACACTGCTGGTGTTCCCACAATGTAACTATCATACAGAATAGTGTAGTAACACACTGCTGGTGCTCCCACAATGTAACTATCATACAGAATAGTGTAGCAACACACTGCTGGTGTTCCCACAATGTAAATATCATACAGAATAGTGTAGCAATACACTGCTGGTGCTCCCACAATGTAACTATCATACAGTATAGTGTAGTAACACACTGCTGGTGTTCCCACAATGTAAATATCATACAGAATAGTGTAGCAACACACTGCTGGTGTTCCCACAATGTAACTATCATACAGAATAGTGTAGCAACACACTGCTGGTATTCCCACAATGTAACTATCATACAGAATAGTGTAGCAACACACTGCTGGTGTTCCCACAATGTAACTATCATACAGAATAGTGTAGCAACACACTTCTGGTGTTCCCACAATGTAACTATCATACAGAATAGTGTAGCAATACACTGCTGGTGTTCCCACAATGTAACTATCATACAGTATAGTGTAGCAACACACTGCTGGTGTTCCCACAATGTAACTATCATACAATATAGTGTAGCAACACACTGCTGGTGTTCCCACAATGTAACTATCATACAGAATAGTGTAGCAACACACTGCTGGTGTTCCCACAATGTAACTATCATACAGTATAGTGTAGCAACACACTGCTGGTGTTCCCACAATGTAACTATCATACAGTATAGTGTAGCAACACACTGCTGGTGTTCCCACAATGTAACTATCATACAATATAGTGTAGCAACACACTGCTGGTGTTCCCACAATGTAACTATCATACAGTATAGTGTAGCAACACACTGCTGGTGTTCCCACAATGTAACTATCATACAGTATAGTGTAGCAACACACTGCTGGTGCTGCACCATGACAACAGTGATAAAAATAGTAGCAAGACAAAACGGTAAACAGTCAGTGGCCAACAACAGTATGTTGCTTCTGTTTGTTATGTGCAATTGTGGTTAGCTCAGTGGTGGAGCCTGATTAATGATAGAATTAATAGGAAGATGAGAAGAAGGAAGAGGAGAGGGGAGGAGGAGGAATAGGAGGGAGGGAGGAGGGGAAGAGAAGAGGGGAGGAGGGGAATAGGAGAGAGGGAGAAGGGGGAAGAGGAGAGAAAGAGGAGGCGGAAGAGGAGAGAGGGAGGAGGAGGAATAGGAGAGGGGAGGAGAGAAGGGAGGGGGAAGGAGAGGAGAAGGGGAGGAGGGAGAAGAGAGGTGAGGAGAGAGGGAGGAGGGGGAAGAGGAGAGAGAGGAGGAGGTGGGAAGAGGAGAGAGGGAGGAGGGGGAGAAGAGGAGAGAGGGAGGAGGGGGAAGAGGGAGAGAGGGAGGAGGGGAGGAGAGAGGAGGGGAAGAGAGAGAGGGAGGAGGGGAAGAGGAGAGAGGGGGGAGGGGGAAGAGGAGAGAAAGGGGAGGGGAAGAGGAGAGAGGGAGGAGGAGGAAGAGGAGAGAGGGAGGAGGGGAAGAGGAGAGAGGGAGGAGGGAGGGAGAGGGGAGAGGGGGAAGGGGAAGAGGGAGAGAGGGAGGAGGAGGGGAGGAAGAGGAGAGGGAGGAAGGGGAGAGGAGAGGGAGGAGGGGAAGAGGAGAAAGGGAGGAGGGAAGAGGAGAGAGGAGGAGGGAAGAGAGAGAGGGAGGAGGGGAAGAAGGAGAGGGGGAGGGAAAAGGAGGAGGGGAGGAAGAAGAGCATGAATATGAAAAGAAAAAGCAGCAGTAAGAGAGATAAAACATATAAAGGAAATGAAAATATATTGAATAATGCTGAAAATTATTGCCACTACTCCTCTTCCTCTTTCCTCGTCATCTCTTCTTCTTCTTCTTCTTCTTCTTCTTCTTCTTCTTCTTCTTCTTCTTCTTCTTCTTCTTCTTCTTCTTCTTCTTCTTCTTCTTCTTCTTCTTCTTCGGATTTAGCGGTGTCCTGTGAAAACATTAATAATAATAATAATAATAATAATAATTAAATAATAATAATAATATTACTACTATTACTACTACTACTACTACTTCTACCACTATTACTACTACTACTATTACTACTACTACTTCTTCTACCACTATTACTACTACTACTTCTACCACTATTACTACTACTACTATTACTACTACTACTTCTTCTACCACTATTACTACTACTACTACTACTACTACTACTAATACTAATACTAATACTAATACTAATAATAATACTAATACTAATACTAATAATAATAATAATAATAATAATAATAATAATAATAATAATAATAATAATAATTCAAGGGCACCTCAATTAAATCACTTATTTTAGGTGGCTCCCTGTGATGTCCTGGGTTACGATCTCCGGGTGGGCCCCCAGACAGAAGAGTCAGGGGCCCCAGGTTAACCCAGTATAAATCCCTTGCTTATATTGGAGCTGTTAAAAAGCCTGGCTTTCTCAAACAGATCACTGGCTTAGTTCCTCTGGAGGATATACCTTTCTGGGGGAGAGAGAGAGAGAGAGAGAGAGAGAGAGAGAGAGAGAGAGAGAGAGAGAGAGAGAGAGAGAGAGAGAGAGAGAGAGAGAGAGAGAGAGAGAGAGAGAGAGAGAGAGAGAGAGAGACAGACAGACAGACAGACAGAGAAAGAGAGAGAGACAGAGACAGAGACAGAGAGAGAACTCTCAATGGGATGCCAGGGCAGGATAGGGAAATGCAAGGAAGAGAAAAAGAAGAACGGATGGATAAGAGGTGGAGGAAAGAAGGATTAATCAGTAAGTTATAAGGAAGGAAGTAAAAGAGGAGTCAGGAGACCCAGAACTCAGATTTAGTCATGTCCAGCGAAACGTTGTCTCAGTGGAAGCTTGTTCGATACCCTGTGTCTTTTGCTCACTTCTGTCAGCGGTATTTCACAGCATCCAGTACAAGCCTTGCCCAGTACCCCACCTCCATCACTACCTAGTACCCCACCTCCATCACTACCTAGTACCCCACCTCCATCACTGCCCAGTACCCCACCTCCATCACTACCTAGTACCCCACCTCCATCACTGCCCAGTACCCCACCTCCATCACTACCTAGTACCCCACCTCCATCACTGCCCAGTACCCCACCTCCATCACTACCTAGTACCCCACCTCCATCACTGCCCAGTACCCCACCTCAATCACTACCTAGTACCCCACCTCCATCACTGCCCAGTATCCCACCTCCATCACTACCTAGTACCCCACCTCCATCACTGCCCAGTACCCCACCTCCATCACTACCTAGTACCCCACCTCCATCACTGCCCAGTACCCCACCTCCATCACTACCTAGTACCCCACCTCCATCACTGCCCAGTACCCCACCTCCATCACTACCTAGTACCCCACCTCCATCACTGCCCAGTACCCCACCTCCATCACTACCTAGTACCCCACCTCCATCACTGCCCAGTACCCCACCTCCATCACTACCTAGTACCCCACCTCCATCACTGCCCAGTACCCCACCTCCATCACTACCTAGTACCCCACCTCCATCACTGCCCAGTACCCCACCTCAATCACTACCTAGTACCCCACCTCCATCACTGCCCAGTACCCCACCTCCATCACTACCTAGTACCCCACCTCCATCACTGCCCAGTACCCCACCTCCATCACTACCTAGTACCCCACCTCCATCACTGCCCAGTACCCCACCTCCATCACTACCTAGTACCCCACCTTCATCACTGCCCAGTACCCCACCTCCATCACTACCCAGTACCCCACATCCATCACTGCCCAGTACCCCACCTTCATCACTGCCCAGTACCCCACCTTCATCACTGCCCAGTACCCCACCTTCATCACTGCCCAGTACCCCACCTCAATCACTGCCCAGTACCCCACCTCAATCACTGCCCAGTACCCCACCTTCATCACTGCCTAGTACCCCACCTCCAACACTGCCCAGTACCCCACCTCCATCACTGCCCAGTACCCCACCTCAATCACTGCCCGGAGAGGAAAGCGTGATGCTACCGGCCAGTACACGAGCCTCAAGTCTCCCGGTACAACAGTTCGTCTTTCATTCACTAACCGGTCTAGGACCGGCGCTCTTCACAGCGGCCCCTTACGCTCCCGTTGCGTTAACGCCGCCGCCGCCGCCGCGTCAACGCCGCCGCCCCGCAATGTCACGCTCCGTTAGTTGTGAAAAATGCGCCGCGGGGTGCAATTAAATCCCCTCTCCAACACTCTCGGGTCGCTTTCGTTAGTGTTGAGGCAATTAATATGTAGGGATGGGGCTACGGTAGGCGCTGATGGAAGGCTGACCAGTGCTTAAAGGGGAAAGAGGGGGAGGGGGAGGCGGAAGAGGAGGAGGATGGGACGAAAGAAGTGGAGGGGACGGAAGAAGAGAAAGAGGGGACGGAAAATGATGAAGGGACGTTGGAAGAGGAGGCGGTGGAAAGGAAATGATTAGTGTATTGTGACTTTCAGCTATATTTTTTGGGGGAAATCTCGGTGTGTCAGCCGGGCTGTGGTTCACACGTTGGCCTGCGTGTGGCTAGCCGCAATAGCCTGGCTGATCAGCCCTTGGTCCACCAGGAGCCCTGGTGGTAGACCGGGCCGCGGGGGGTGTTGACCCCTCCTGGAAACATCCTTCAGGTAACAAGTTAAACACGATTTCGACAAGTTTACGTACGAATTCGCTATATGCTGTTTGTTGTCAGTTTTCACGCCTTCTCCTCAACGTTCATCAACCCGCTATTCCTCAACTGTCAATTTGTCCCGGTTCTTGCATTTATTATCAGGTTGCCGATTCTTATTTACTCAGCAAAAGCAGAAACAACAGCAGCGGTCTGCTGTCTATTAATCGTCAGCTGAAGAAAGAACGACACTGAGTAAGAGCAGGGCAAGGTGATTAATCAGGTGAAGAGGAGGAGGGGGAGGAGGTGATTAGTGGAGGGTTAGAGGAGGGGAAGGGGAGGAGAAAAGAGAAGGAGGAGGAGGAGGAGATGAAAAATAAATGAATGAAGCTGTAGCATTGAAATATATATATATATATATATAT
>WNWK01001502.1:115000-117500 GCA_009830355.1 Cherax destructor | reverse complement strand
CATTTTTCACTACACTTTTCACATTTTTTCCCTACACTTTCCACATATTTTCCTACGTTTTCCCCATTTTTTTCCCCAACACTTTCCTCATTTTTCCATACACTTTCTACATTTTTTCCCCTACGCGTTCCATATTTATCCCTAGACTCCCCACATTCAACTTTACGCCATTCATATTTTCAGTATTTTACCTGCAAGTTCCTCATTTTCCCCTACATTTAACTTTTTTTTCTCCCACCAATTTCCACACATTTCCCTAAACTTTTTCCACATCTCTCGCATACATTTTTCCTTACATTTTAATATTTTGTTTCAAATTTTCCTATTTTTCCCCCTCACCAAATTAAATGGCTACCAGTTTTTTCCTCTACAAAAATTACACACTTCTTTACACCAGGGAATTTCCCTGTTTTTTTTTTAATTAAAATACAATTATTTCCTAAACTGAAACCTCAAATCAAGTCACACAGGTGTTTGAAACCGGTCACACAGGTGTTTGAAACCGGTCACACAGGTGTTTGAAACCGGTCACACAGGTGTTTGAAACCGGTCACACAGGTGTTTGAAACCGGTCACACAGGTGTTTGAAACCGGTCACACAGGTGTTTGAAACCGGTCACACATGTGTTTGAAACCGGTCACACAGGTGTTTGAAACAGTCATACAGGTGTTTGAAACAGTCACACAGGTGTCTGAAACAGTCACACAGATGTCTGAAACAGTCACACAGGTGTCTTAAACAGTCACACAGGTGTTTGAAACAGTCACACAGGTGTCTGAAACCGGTCACACAGGTGTTTGAAACAGTCGCACAGGAGTTTGAAACCGGTCACACAGATGTCTGAAACAGTCACACAGGTGTTTGAAACAGTCGTACAGGTGTTTGAAACCGGTCAGACAGGTGTCTGAAACCAGTCACACAGGTGTCTGAAACCAGTCACACAGGTGTTTGAAACAGTCACACAGGTGTCTGAAACAGTCGTACGGGTTTTTAAGGCAGTCACACAGGTGTTTGAAACCGGTCAAACAGGTGTCTGAAACAGTCACACAGTTGTTTGAAACAGTCACACAGGTGTTTGAAACCGGTAAAACAGGTGTCTGAAACAGTCACACAGGTGTTTGAAACAGTCACACAGGTGTTTGAAACAGTCACACAGGTGTTTGAATCCGGTCACACAGGTGTTTGAAACAGTCGCACAGGAGTTTGAAACCGGTCACACAGATGTCTGAAACAGTCACACAGGTGTTTGAAACAGTCGCACAGGTGTTTGAAACCGGTCACACAGGTGTCTGAAACCAGTCACACAGGTGTTTGAAACAGTCACACAGGTGTTTGAAACCGGTCAAACAGGTGTCTGAAACAGTCACACAGGTGTTTGAAACAGTCACACAGGTGTTTGAAACAGTCACACAGGTGTTTGAATCCGGTCACACAGGTGTTTGAAACAGTCGCACAGGAGTTTGAAACCGGTCACACAGATGTCTGAAACAGTCACACAGGTGTTTGAAACAGTCGCACAGGTGTTTGAAACCGGTCACACAGGTGTCTGAAACCAGTCACACAGGTGTTTGAAACAGTCACACAGGTGTTTGAAACCGGTCAAACAGGTGTCTGAAACAGTCACACAGGTGTTTGAAACAGTCACACAGGTGTTTGAAACCGGTCAAACAGGTGTCTGAAACAGTCACACAGGTGTTTGAAACAGTCACACAGGTGTTTGAAACCGGTCAAACAGGTGTCTGAAACAGTCACACAGGTGTTTGAAACAGTCACACAGGTGTTTGAAACAGTCACACAGGTGTTTGAATCCGGTCACACAGGTGCTCGAAACCGGTCACGCAGGTGTTTGAAACCGGTCACACAGGTGTCTGAAACGAGTCACACAGGTATTGGAAGCACTCACATGTACATATTGGAACTACTCACAGGTATTGGAACCACTTACAGGTATTGGAACCACTTACAGGTATTGGAACCACTCATATGTATTGGAACCACTCACGGGTATTGAAACCACTTACAGGTATTGGAGCCAGTCACAAGTATTGGAACCACTCACAGGTATTGGAACCACTCACAGGTATTGGAACTACTCACAGGTAGTGGAACCATCCACAGGTATTGTAACCACTCACAAGTCTTGGAACCACTCACAGGTGTTGGAACCACTCACAGGTATTGGAACCACTCATAGGTGTTGGAACCACTCACATGTGTTGGAACCACTCACAGGTGTTGGAACCACTCACAGGTGTTGGAACCACTCACAGGTGTTGGAACCACTCACAGGTGTTGGAACCACTCACAGGTGTTGGAACCACTCACAGGTGTTGGAACCACTCACAGGTGTTGGAACCACTCACAGTGTTGGAACCACTCACATGTGTTGGAACCACTCACAGGTGTTGGAACCACTCACAGGTGTTGGAACCACTCACAGTGTTGGAACCACTCACAGGTGTTGGAACCACTCACAGGTGTTGGAACCACTCACAGGTG
>WNWK01001502.1:92500-110000 GCA_009830355.1 Cherax destructor | reverse complement strand
TTTTGTCCTCTCTTATTTGTCCTCATAATCTTTACTTTCCCTTCTCTTTAGTGATATTTCGTTGCTTGTATTGGCGTGTGTTGCTGTCCAATACTGTGTGTTGTGTTGCTGTCCAATACTGTGTGTTGTGTTGCGTACCCTCACAGCATGAACACCACTGTCCAATACTGTGTGTTGTGTTGCGTACACTCACAGCATGAGCACCACTGTCCAATACTGTGTGTTGTGTTGCGTACACTCACAGCATGAGCACCACTGTCCAATACTGTGTGTTGTGTTGCGTACACTCACAGCATAAACACCACTGTCCAATACTGTGTGTTGTGTTGCGTACACTCACAGCATGAGCACCACTGTCCAATACTGTGTGTTGTGTTGCGTACACTCACAGCATGAGCACCACTGTCCAATACTGTGTGTTGTGTTGCGTACACTCACAGCATGAGCACCACTGTCCAATACTGTGTGTTGTGTTGCGTACACTCACAGCATGAGCACCACTGTCCAATACTGTGTGTTGTGTTGCGTACACTCACAGCATGAAGACCACTGTCCAATACTGTGTGTTGTGTTGCGTACACTCACAGCATGAACACCACTGTCCAATACTGTGTGTTGTGTTGCGTACACTCACAGCATGAACACCACTGTCCAATACTGTGTGTTGTGTTGCGTACACTCACAGCATGAACACCACTGTCCAATACTGTGTGTTGTGTTGCGTACACTCACAGCATGAGCACCACTGTCCAATACTGTGTGTTGTGTTGCGTACACTCACAGCATGAACACCACTGTCCAATACTGTGTGTTGTGTTGCGTACACTCACAGCATGAGCACCACTGTCCAATACTGTGTGTTGTGTTGCGTACACTCACAGCATGAGCATCACTGTCCAATACTGTGTGTTGTGTTGCGTACACTCACAGCATGAGCACCACTGTCCAATACTGTGTGTTGTGTTGCGTACACTCACAGCATGAGCACCACTGTCCAATACTGTGTGTTGTGTTGCGTACACTCACAGCATGAACACCACTGTCCAATACTCTGTGTTGTGTTGCGTACACTCACAGCATGAGCACCACTGTCCAATACTGTGTGTTGTATTGCGTACACTCACAGCATGAGCACCACTGTCCAATACTGTGTGTTGTATTGCGTACACTCACAGCATGAACACCACTGTCCAATACTGTGTGTTGTATTGCGTACACTCACAGCATGAACACCACTGTCTAATAAACTCTCAAAATCTAAATCTTAATCTAAAATCTAAATATAAAACATAAATCTAAAATCTAAACCTAAAATCGGTATCTTTCTATTTTTCTAACGATCTTCAAAGCGGCTGAAAGACTCACAAGAACTTTTCTTCCTTCTGAAGGAGTGAATTAAGTCTGAAGTGTTGCTTTAACGTGCGCAAGTGCACGACTCGTGTGCACGACTCGTGTACACGACTCGTGTGCACGCCTCGGTGTGTCACGACTCGTGTGCACGCTCGTGTCACGCCTCGTGTGCACGACTCGTGTCACGCTCGTGTCACCTCGTGTGCACGACTCGTGTGCACGACTCGTGTACACGACTCGTGTGCACGCCTCGTGTGCACGACTCGTGTGCACGACTCGTGTGCACGCCTCGTGTGCACGCCTCGTGTGCACGACTCGTGTGCACGACTCGTGTGCACGCCTCGTGTGCACGCCTCGTGTGCACGACTCGTGTGCACGACTCGTGTGCACGACTCGTGTGCACGACTCGTGTGCACGACTCGTGTGCACGACTCGTGTGCACGACTCGTGTGCACGCTCGTGTGCACGACTCGTGTGCACGACTCGTGTGCACGACTCGTGTGCACGACTCGTGTGCACGACTCGTGTGCACGACTCGTGTGCACGACTCGTGTGCACGACTCGTGTGCACGACTCGTGTGCACGACTCGTGTGCACGACTCGTGTGCACGACTCGTGTGCACGCCTCGTGTGCACGACTCGTGTGCACGACTCGTGTGCACGACTCGTGTGCACGCCTCGTGTGCATGACTCGTGTGCACGACTCGTGTGCACGACTCGTGTGCACGACTCGTATGCACGACTCGTGTGCACGCCTCGTGTGCACGACTCGTGTGCATGACTCGTGTGCACGCCTCGTGTGCACGACTCGTGCACACACACGCTGATGAGCACACATGCGTCCGTGCAGGCGCATATAGAGGGTGTCTTGGGACGCTGGATAAATCTATGCTGAGGTTGAGGAAGCTACTGGAGGTAAGAGGTCACTGTCTCAGGTTAAGTGGTCACTGTCTCAGGTTAAGTGGTCACTGTCTCAGGATAAGTGGTCACTGACTCAGGTTAAGAGGTCACTGTCTCAGGTTAAGTGGTCACTGACTCAGGTTAAGTGATCACTGATTCAGGTTAAGTGATCACTGACTCAGGTTAAGTGATCACTGATTCAGGTTAAGTGATCACTGATTCAGGTTAAGTGATCACTGACTCAGGTTAAGTGATCACTGATTCAGGTTAAGTGGTCACTGACTCAGGTTAAGAGGTCACTGACTCAGGTTAAGAGGTCACTGACTCAGGTTAAGAGGTCACTGCTCAGGTTAGAGTGTCACTGATCTCAGGTTAAGTGATCACTGATTCAGGTTAAGTGATCACTGATTCAGGTTAAGTGATCACTGATTCAGGTTAAGTGATCACTGATTCAGGTAAGTGATCACTGATTCAGGTTAAGAGTCACTGATCAGGTAGATCACTGACTCAGGTTAAGAGGTCACTGACTCAGGTGATCACACGTGATCACTGACTCAGGTTAAGTGATCACTGATTCAGGTTAAGTGGTCACTGACTCAGGTTAAGAGGTCACTGACTCAGGTTAAGAAGTCACTGACTCAGGTTAAGAGGTCACTGTCTCAGATTAAGTGATCACTGATTCAGGTTAAGTGATCACCGATTCAGGGTAAGTGATCACTGATTCAGGTTAATTGATCACTGATTCAGGTTAAGTGATCACCGATTCAGGTTATATGATCACTGATTCAAGTTAAGTGATCACTGATTCAGGTTAAGTGGTCAATGTCTCAGGTTAAGTGATCACTGATTCAGGTTAAGTGATCACTGATTCAGGTTAAGTGATCACTGATTCAGGTTAAGTGATCACTGATTCAGGTTAAGTGATCACTGATTCAGGTTAAGTGGTCAATGTCTCAGGTTAAGTGATCACTGATTCAGGTTAAGTGATCACTGATTCAGGTTAAGTGGTCAATGTCTCAGGTTAAGTGATCACTGATTCGGGTAAAGTGATCACTGATTCAGGTTAAGTGATCACTGATTCAGGTTAAGTGATCACTGATTCAGGTTAAGTGATCCCTGATTTAGGTTAAGTGATCACTGATTCAGGTTAAGTGATCACTGATTCAGGTTAAGTGATCACTGATTCAGGATAAGTGATCACTGATTCAGGTTAAGTGATCACTGATTCAGGTTAAGTGATCACTGATTCAGGTTAAGTGGTCAATGTCTCAGGTTAAGTGATCACTGATTCAGGTTAAGTAATCACTGATTCAGGTTAAGTGATCACTGATTCAGGTTAAGTAATCACTGATTCAGGTTAAATTATCACTGATTCAGGTTAAGTGATCACTGATTCAGGTTAAGTGATCACTGATTCAGGTTAAGTAATCACTGATTCAGGTTAAATTATCACTGATTCAGATTAAGTGATCACTGATTCAGGTTAAGTGATCACTGATTCAGGTTAAGTGGTCAATGTCTCAGGTTAAGTGATCACTGATTCAGGTTAAGTAATCACTGATTCAGGTTAAGTGATCACTGATTCAGGTTAAGTAATCACTGATTCAGGTTAAATTATCACTGATTCAGGTTAAGTGATCACTGACTCAGGTTAAGTGATCACTGGTTCAGGTTAAGTGATCACTGACTCAGGTTAAGTGATCACTGGTTCAGGTTAAGTGATCACTGACTCAGGTTAAGTGGTCACTGACTCAGGTTAAGTGGTCACTGACTCAGGTTAAGTGGTCACTGACTCAGGTTAAGTGATCACTGAATTCAAGTTATCACTGATTCAGGTTATTTTCATCTTTCCTCACCTCCACCTCTTCTTCCTCCTCCTCCTCCTCTTCCTCCTCCTCCTCCTGGTTCTATTCCTTGTCTCTACATCCTCGACCGCCTACTATTTTTCCCATTTCGTCTCAACGTCCTTCAAGTCCTCCTATTCCTCTCCTTTCTCATCTTCCTTCACCTCCTCCTCCTCCTTCTCTTCCTTCTCTCCCATTCTTCCTTCGCAAGTTGTTGCTTCTTTCCACGTTTCTGTGTATTTCAGTGCGTCTCGACACAGGATGCGAAGAACAGTGAAGACGTGAATGAAAATACGCGAAAGCAGACTTACATTACTATTCTCCGATTGATTCTTCAGGGGGTCGAGTCCTGGCTCCTGCCACAGCCTCTGATGTCGACGGAAGTTGCTGGTTTGTGGTTTCTTGAGAACAATAAAAACCTTCTCTGAAAAGTTTGTGTGTGTGTACTCACCTAGTTGTGGTTGCAGGGGTCGATTCATAGCTCCTGGCCCAGTGTGTGTGAGGGGATGGGGTGAAGTAGGAGGAGGTAGAAGGAAAGAGGTTCAGAAAGAAGGAAGGAGATTTAGAGAGAAGGAAGGAGGTTTAGAGAGATGGAAGCCACTCCACCCCCTCCATTACTGACGGCGTTCAAGAAGGAAGAGAAGATGAGAGGGAAGTTCCTAAGAAGGAAGGAAGGAAGGAGGAGGAGGAGGAGGAGGAAGTGACTGGGTGAAAAGAAGGAAGAGAACAGGAGGATGGAGAGAGATGGAAGAAGGACTCTTCATCCCTCTCCATCCTACTCGACTTTTGAGGAGGTGAGAGGGAAGTCTCTAGAGAAGTACGGAGGACTAGGAGGAGGAGGACTAGGAGAAGGAGGACTAGAAGAAGGAGGACTAGAAGAAGGAGGACTAGGAGAAGGAGGACTAGGAGGAGGAGGACTAGGAGAAGGAGGACTAGGAGGAGGAGGACTAGGAAAAGAAGGACTTGGAGAAGGAGGACTAGGAGGAGGAGGACTAGGAGGAGGAGGACTAGGAGAAGGAGGACTAGGAGAAGAAGGACTAGGAGAAGGAGGACTAGGAGGAGGAGGACTAGGAGGAGGAGGACTAGGAGGAGGAGGACTAGGAGGAGGAGGACTAGGAGAAGGAGGACTAGGAGGAGGAGGACTAGGAGAAGGAGGACTAGGAGAAGGAGGACTAGGAGAAGGAGGACTAGGAGAAGGAGAACTATGAGAAGGAGGACTTGGAGAAGGAGGACTAGGAAAAGAAGGACTAGGAGAAGGAGGACTAGGAGGAGGAGGACTAGGAGGAGGAGGATTAGGAGAAGGAGGACTAGGAGAAGGAGGACTAGGAGAAGAAGGACTAGGAGGAGGAGGACTAGGAGAAGGAGGACTAGGAGAAGGAGGACTAGGAGAAGGAGGACTATGAGAAGGAGGACTTGGAGAAGGAGGACTAGGAAAAGAAGGACTAGGAGAAGGAGGACTAGGAGAAGGAGGACTAGGAGGAGGAGGACTAGGAGGAGGAGGACTAGGAGAAGGAGGACTAGGAGGAGGAGGACTAGGAGAAGGAGGACTAGGAGAAGGAGGACTAGGAGAAGGAGGACTAGGAGAAGGAGAACTATGAAAAGGAGGACTTGGAGAAGGAGGACTAGGAAAAGAAGGACTAGGAGAAGGAGGACTAGGAGGAGGAGGACTAGGAGAAGGAGGACTAGGAGAAGGAGGACTAGGAGAAGGAGGACTAGGAGGAGGAGGACTAGGAGGAGGAGGACTAGGAGGAGGAGGACTAGGAGAAGGAGGACTAGGAGGAGGAGGACTAGGAGAAGGAGGACTAGGAGAAGGAGGACTAGGAGAAGGAGGACTAGGAGAAGGAGAACTATGAGAAGGAGGACTTGGAGAAGGAGGACTAGGAGAAAAGGATAGGAGAAGGAGGACTAGGAGAAGGAGGACTAGGAGAAGGAGAACTATGAGAAGGAGAACTATGAGAAGGAGGACTTGGAGAAGGAGGACTAGGAGAAAAAGGATAGGAGAAGGAGGACTAGGAGAAGGAGGACTAGGAGAAGGAGAACTATGAGAAGGAGGACTTGGAGAAGGAGGACTAGGAGAAGGAGGATAGGAGAAGGAGGACTAGGAGAAGGAGGACTAGGAGAAGGAGAACTATGAGAAGGAGGACTTGGAGAAGGAGGACTAGGAGAAGGAGGATAGGAGAAGGAAGACTAGGAGAAGGAGGACTAGGAGAAGGAGAACTATGAGAAGGAGGACTTGGAGAAGGAGGACTAGGAGAAGGAGGATAGGAGAAGGAGGACTAGGAGAAGGAGGACTAGGAGAAGTAGGCCTAGGAAAAGAAGGGCTAGGAGAAAGAGAACTAGGAGAAGGAAGACTAGGAGAAGGAGGACTAGGAGGAGGAGTACTAGAAGAAGGAAGACTAGTAGAAGGAGGACTAGGAGAAGGAGGCCTAGGAGAAGGAGGACTATGAGAAGCAGGACTAGGAGAAGGAGGCCTAGGAGGAGGACTAAGAGAAGGAGTACTAGGAGAAAGAGGACTAGGAGAAGAAGGACTAGGAGGAGGACAAGGAGAAGGAAAACTAGGAGAAGGAGTACTAGGAGAAGGAGGACTAGGAGAAGGAGGACTATGAGAAGGAGGACTTGGAGAAGGAGGACTAGGAGAAGCAACAATCAACCCGCCCACTGAACAATCAAAACACCCCTTGAACAATCATCACCCCCCTGAACGATCAACCCACCCACTGAACAATCAACCCATCCACTGAACAATCAACCCACCCCGTGAAAAATCAACCCCCCTGAACAATCAACCCACCCACTGAACAATCAACCCACCATCTGAACAATCAACCCACCCACTGAACAATCAACCCACCCACTGAACAATCAACCCACCCCTGAAATATCAACCCACCCCTGAACAATCAACCCACCCACTGAACACTCAACCCACCCACTGAACAATCAACCTACCCCCTGAACGATCAACCCACCCACTGAACAATCAACTCACCCCTGAACGATCAACCCACCCATTGAACAATCAACCCACCCACTGAACAATCAACCCACCCCCTGAACAATCAACTCACCCCTGAACGATCAACCCACCCATTGAACAATCAACCCACCCACTGAACAATCAACCCACCCCTGAACAATCAACCCACCCACTGAGATATCAACCTACCCCTGAACAATCAACCCACCCCTGAACAATCAACCCACCCACTGAACAATCAACCCACCCTGAACGATCAACCCACCCATTGAACAATCAACCCACCCACTGAACAATCAACCCACCCCTGAACAATCAACCCACCCACTGAGCAATCAACCCACCCACTGAACAATCAACCCACCCACTGAATAATCAACCCACCCATGTGAACAATCAACCCACCCACTGAACAATCAACCCAATCATTGAACAATCAATCCACCCCCTGAACGATCAACCCACCCACTGAACAATCAACCCACCCATTGAGCAATTAACCCCCTGAACAATCAACCCACCCACTGAACAACCAACCAATCCACTGAACAAACAACCCACCCCTGAACAATCAACCCACCCCTGAGCAATCAACCCACCCCTAAACAACTCAACTACCCACTTGAACAATCAACTCACCCCTGAACAGTCAAACCCAACACCCAACTGAGCAACTCAACCACTCCCCTGAGCAACCAAAAAAACCCCTGAGCACCTCAACACCCCCCTGAGCAACCTAACACCCCTGAGCAACCCAAACTCCCTGAGCAACACAACACCTCCCTGAGCAACCCAACACCCCTGAGCAACCCAACACCCCCTGAGCAACCCAACATCTCCCTGAGCAACACAACACCCCCTGAGCAACACAACACCCCCTGAGCAACCCAACACCCCCCTGAGCAACTCAACACCCCCCTGAGAAACCCAACACCCCCTGAGCAACACAACACCTCCCTGAGCAACACAACACCCCCTGAACAACACAACACCTCCCTGAGCAACACAACACCTCCCTGAACAACACAACACCTCCCTGAGCAACACAACACCCCCTGAACAACACAACACCCCCTGAGCAACACAACACCCCCTGAACAACACAACACCTCCCTGAGCAACACACCACCCCCTGAACAACACAACACCTCCCTGAGCAACAAAACACCCCCTGAGCAACCCAACACCCCACTGAGAAACCCAACACCCCTGAGCAACACAACACCCCCTGAACAACACAACACCTCCCTGAGCAACACAACACCTCCCTGAACAACACAACACCTCCCTGAGCAACCCAACACCCCTGAGCAAATCAACACCCCCTGAGCAACCCAACACCCCCTTAATAACCCAACACCCCCTGAGCAACACAACACCGCTCTGAGCAACACAACACCCCCTGAGCAACCCAACACCCCCTGAGTAACCCAACACCCCTGAGCAACACAACACCCCCTGAGCAACACAACACCTCCCTGAACAACACAACACCCCCTGAGCAACACAACACCCCCTGAACAACACAACATCCCCTGAGCAACCCAACACCCCCTGAACAACACAACACCCCCTGAGCAACCCAACACCCCCTGAACAACACAACACCCCCTGAGCAACACAACACCCCTGAGCAACCCAACGCCCCCTGAACAACACAACACCCCCTGAGCAACCCAACACCCCTGAACAACCCAACCCCCCCTGAGCAACACAACACCCCCTGAACAACACAACACCCCTCTGAACAACACAACACCCCTGAGCAACCCAACACCCCTGAACAACCCAACACCCTCTGAGCAACCCAACACCCCTCTGAACAACACCCCCTGAACAACACAACACCCCCTGAGCAACACAACACCCCTAAGCAACACAACACCCCCTGAGCAAGACAACACCCCTGAACAACACAACACCCCCTGAACAACACAACACCCCCTGAGCAACACAACACCCCCTGAGCAACACAACACCCCCTGAGCAGCACAACACCCCCTGAACAACATAACACCCCCTGAGCAACACAACTCCCCTGAGCAACACAACACCCCCTGAGCAACACAACACCCCATACGACACCCACAACACAAAGCGAGGAGCCAATTTTTAGCAAATAAGACTCCTGGTTCGTGTTGACCGAAGAATTAACACGGAAATCCTACCAAATTAACATTATGCCAAGCCAATTAACATCCACCCACGAAGGGAAATGGGTTAAAATAAAAAAGGGAGGAATGGGTAGGAGCTGCAGCGGTGGGCAGGGCTGCAAGGCAGGAGGGACTGCCCATGTATGCAACATTGCAACTACTGTATTGACTGCTCAATTCTCGCAGTAGCTCTACATGGGACGTTCTAATGTGCTTTGGGTACGGTGGTGGGTAGTGGTTGTTGATGCCTCGGTGGTGGTAGGGAAGGGGATAAGAGTAGGGGGGATAGCTGTGGTGGGTACTGGAAGGTTGATAGGGGAGGAGAGTGGAAGCTACAATACCCCCGAATCCTGCCATCACTACCATCACCACCACTACTACCATCACCATCACTAGATCCTACTATCACCACTACTACCAATATTTGCCATCACCACTAGATCCTACTACCAATAACATCACTACTTACCACAACCAATACCAAATCCACCACCACTACCACCATCACAACCATCAACTAATCGAAGTAGTAACTTGAAACAATAGAATGAAACTGCGAGGCAGGAGATGCAACACAAACGCATGAAAAGTTTTTTGCAAACATAATTTTATCAAAACGGAATAAACTATCCGCTAATGTTGTAAGTTTGAAGCCAATACAATCATTCAAGAACCATCTTGGACAATCATTTTTCTAGTATAGGATTCAACTAGATACATGATGGCCTAGTAGGAGGAGTTATCAGGGTCTTGAAGACCTCAGTATAATGGTATCAGTCAAGACTGCTGGGTCAGCCAAAATGGTTTTATATGTAAGAAAATATGATAATAAATTATAGTGACCAAGAAGGTATAGGAAAAGAAGAAAGAGAGATGTTGCCGAGGACACTCGCTACCTAACTTAGTCACTCACTAAACCCATGTGAGTTGTTATGTACATTCAATCAATGTGGAATTTGAAGTCAACAGATTATTGATATTTGTTCAGGAGCTGCTTCAGGACGAGCAGATGAGAACGAAGCAGTGATAGTAGTAGTAGTGGTGCTGTGGTAATAGTAGCAGTAGTGCTGATGGTAGTAGTAGTAGTAGTAGTAGTGGTGGTAGTAGTAGTAGTAGTAGTAGTGGTGGTGGTGGTGGTGATAGTAATAGTACCACACACAGTGACACTGCAGTAGCTTCAGACAATAACAGGACTAATTTAATACAGATAGTTGTAGGTCAAGTCTACCGTCCAATTCAACCATTTCCGTGAATTCCGTGACCTTTTTTCCAATATAGTATGGAATATTTTTTCCCCGGATTTCATACGAACAGTGACCAGAAGAGCCTTCTGGTTTTCTATCCTTAACTCATGCAGCTAGATAATACACGAGAGTTCTTAATCTAGGTAGCAGTAGTAGTGCTGACCTCCTTGTCCTATGCTATTCTTCTCTCCCATGTAATGCCATGTATCACCACCGCCGCCGCCACCACCGCCGCCGCCGCCACCACCACCACAACCACCACCACCGCCGCCACCACTACCACCACCACCACCACCACCACCACCACCACCACCACCAGACACTATTTGAAGCCACCCCCGCGTCAACACCCGGTCGCGTGGCACACCAACCACCGCATCCGCCACCACCCTCGTCCACTTAGCCAATGAACTACCACTGGGAGGGGGACAGGGGGGAAGGGGAGATGGGGAAGGGGAGAGGGAGGAAGGGGAGAAGAATGTAGGAGGAGGAGGAACGGGGAGTGTAGAAAACCAACCATTATTCTTGGAGGCGAGGATGCCAGACATAAGAATATTGGTGGGCCAATAATACCAATGTAACTAAATTAGTCTTAAATAAACACTAGAAAAATAAGCTTGTTGTTGTTGAACCCACTTAAAATACTCATATATAAAACATATTCATGTCTTAAAAAAGGAGTAAGGAAAAATATACTTATACAGTGTGTATAGAACATAAAATACTTATATAAAGTAATGGAATAAATTACTTATACAAGGGGAGGTAAGGGAAGAAAATATACTTATACAAGGGGAGGTAAGGGAAGAAAAAATACTTATACAAGGGGAGGTAATGGAATAAAATATACTTATACAAGGGGAGGTAAGGGAAGAAAATATACTTATACAAGGGGAGGTAAGGAAGAAAATATACTTATACAAGGAGGTAAGGGAAGAAAAATACTTATACAAGGGAGGTAATGGAAGAAAAATACTTATACAAGGGAGGTAAGGGAAGAAAAATACTTATACAAGGGGAGGTAAGGGAAGAAAATATACTTATACAAGGGGAGGTAATGGAAGAATATACTTATACAAGGGGAGGTAATGGAATAAAATATACTTATACAAGGGGAGGTAAGGGAAGAAAATATACTTATACAAGGGGAGGTAATGGAATAAAATATACTTATACAAGGGGAGGTAAGGGAAGAAAATATACTTATACAAGGGGAGGTAATGGAAGAAAATATACTTATACAAGGGGAGGTAATGGAAGAAAATATACTTATACAGGGGGAGGTAATGGAAGAAAAAATACTTATACATGGGGAGGTAAGGGAAGAAAAATACTTATACAAGGGGAGGTAAGGGAATAAAATATACTTATACAGGGGGAGGTAAGGGAAGAAAAAATACTTGTACAAGGGGAGGTAAGGGAAGAAAAAATACTTATACAAGGGGAGGTAAGGGAAGAAAATATACTTATACAAGGGGAGGTAAGGGAAGAAAAAATACTTATACAAGGGGAGGTAAGGGAAGAAAAAATACTTATACAAGGGGAGGTAAGGGAAGAAAATATACTTATTACAGGCAGGTGGGAATAATATCTGATTCTGCAGTGAGGGTATTTTAAAGGGCGTAAAATAAACAAATTTACAAATGAAACAGAATAAATGTCTTAGAATGGGATTATATCAGAATATAGGTTAACAGAATGTTGAAGTATCTTAAATTTGATGTGTGACTGGAAGAAATATTATACAGGGGAAGGTAAGGGAAGAAAATATTCTTATACAGGGGGAGGTAAGGGAAGAAAATATACTTATACAAGGGGAGGGAAGGGAAGAAAATATACTTATACAGGGAAAGGTAAGGGAAAAAATATACTTATACAGGGGAAGGTAAGGGAAGAAAATATACTTATCCCTTTACCAGGCCAGGTGTGCCTCATATCTGATTCTGCCAGAGAGGGTATTTTAAAGGCGCCTAAAATAAACAAATTTGACAAATGAACACAAATAAATATGTCTTAGAATTGCTTATATTATCAGAATATAGGTTGCAAATGTTGCAGTGTCTCAAATTTGATGTGTGACCTGGTAAAGGGATATTATACAGGGGGAGGTAAGGGAAGCAAATATACTTATACAAGGGGGAGGTAAGGGAAGAAAATATACTTATACAGGGGGAGGTAAGGGAAGAAAATATACTTATACAGGGGGAGGAAAAGGAAGAAAATATACTTATACAGGGGGAAGTAAGGGAAGAAAATATACTTATACAGGGGGAGGTAAGGGAAGAAAATATACTTATACAAGAGGGAGGTAAGGGAAGAAAATATACTTATACATGGGGAGGTAGAGGCAAGGCCTAGCCTAGCAGCTGAGTTAATACATACATCAGAGGCAAGGCCTAGCCTAGCAGCTGACTTAATACATACATCAGAGGCAAGGCCTAGCCTAGCAGCTGAGTTAATACATACATCAGAGGCAAGGCCTAGCCTAGCAGCTGAGTTAATACATACATCAGAGGCAAGGCCTAGCCTAGCAGCTGAGTTAATACATACATCAGAGGCAAGGCCTAGCCTAGCAGCTGAGTTATACATACATCAGAGGCAAGGCCTAGCCTAGCAGCTGAGTTATACATACATCAGAGGCAAGGCCTAGCCTAGCAGCTGAGTTATACATACATCAGAGGCAAGGCCTAGCCTAGCAGCTGAGTTAATACATACATCAGAGGCAAGGCCTAGCCTAGCAGCTGAGTTAATACATACATCAGAGGCAAGGCCTAGCCTAGCAGCTGAGTTAATACATACATCAGAGGCAAGGCCTAGCCTAGCAGCTGAGTTATACATACATCAGAGGCAAGGCCTAGCCTAGCAGCTGAGTTTTACATACATCAGAGGCAAGGCCTAACCTAGCAGCTGAGTTATACATACATCAGAGGCAAGGCCTAGCCTAGCAGCTGAGTTATACATACATCAGAGGCAAGGCCTAGCCTAGCAGCTGAGTTATACATACATCAGAGGCAAGGCCTAGCCTAGCAGCTGAGTTATACATACATCAGAGGCAAGGCCTAGCCTAGCAGCTGAGTTATACATACATCAGAGGCAAGGCCTAGCCTAGCAGCTGATTAATACATACATCAGAGGCAAGGCCTAGCCTAGCAGCTGACTTAATACATACATCAGAGGCAAGGCCTAGCCTAGCAGCTGAGTTAATACATACATCAGAGGCAAGGCCTAGCCTAGCAGCTGAGTTATACATACATCAGAGGCAAGGCCTAGCCTAGCAGCTGAGTTTTACATACATCAGAGGCAAGGCCTAGCCTAGCAGCTGAGTTATACATACATCAGAGGCAAGGCCTAGCCTAGCAGCTGAGTTATACATACATCAGAGGCAAGGCCTAGCCTAGCAGCTGAGTTATACATACATCAGAGGCAAGGCCTAGCCTAGCAGCTGAGTTATACATACATCAGAGAGGACACATAGTGGAGCCAGTTAGGTGAAAGTAGTAGTAGTAGTAGTAGTAGAAGTACTAGTATTAATAGTAGTAGTAGCAGTAGTAGTGATAGCAGTAGTAGTAACAGTAGTACTTGTAGTGGTAGCAGCAGCAGTATTAATAGTAGTTCTTGTTGTAGTTATCGCTGTTGTTGTTGTTGTTGTATTAGAAGCTGCTGACTAAATAAGATCCTAACATTCTTCACCAATGTAGTAACAACATCCGGTCATAACTCTCTTCTAGAAAGGATCAAGTGCGATTATTCCATCTATCACTGCGCCTTAAAACGACTATTCCTCTTTAAAAAGGATCAGCCAATTTTTGTGTGTGTGATTCCTTCGTCTTTACATGATTTAATATTTTGGAATATATCTCAACATTCTTCTGCATAGTGAATAGATCGATGATATATATAAAATGTTTTCTAAATGTCATAATATTTTCTGTTTAATTATATATTATATTTTTGCCTAAAATTTATGAGAATTTTAAAACCATTTCAGTATATATATATATATATATATATATATATATATATATATATATATATATATATATATATATATATATATATATATATATATATATATATATATATATATATATATTTTTTATATATATACTATATATTATATGATTGTTAATTCTACTGAACAAAATATTGACGACAAAAAAATGGTTATTTTTGCAGACTATTGAAGAATTTGCTAGGATTCAGGTTTGTTTTTGTGTGAGTTTGTATCAGCATTTACTGTACGTAAATCTTGTATGAATATTTGTACCAGACGTTGGGACAATCGTTGCCCACTAAGTACACTTCTTGGTCTTAAGAAGGGCGTGGTGTCGCGACGTGTGCGTGTGTGTGTGTGTGTGTGTGTGTGTGTGTGTGTGTGTGTATTGCATGTGTGTGTGTGTGTGTGTGTGTGGTATGTAGGTGTTTAGCAGTGTGAGAGTAGTAGGTGGTGTGTGAGAAGCGGGAAAAAAAATGTGCAGGTATAAATGCAGCAGTTGTGTTAGTGCAGTAGTGAAGTGTGTAGTAAAACCTACCTGCTAGGTCCCAGTTTCACAAACAGCAGTGGGAAGAACAGCAGGAGCAGCAACAACAGGTGTAACAACAGCAGCAACAGCAGAACCAACAACAGCAGCAGAAATAACACAATATCAGCAGGAAAACAACAATATAAATACAGCAGCAGCAGAAACAACAGCAGAATAAAGCAGGAGCAGTAGCACAGCGGCAATGGCAGTAGATACAGTACTGACCGTAGAAGGAATTAAAAAAGTTAAAAAAGAACGGGAGATGGCGGAGGAGAAGAGGAAACAGGATCAACAGAAAGAAGACCGAGAGGAAGAGGAGGAGAAAGCAGGAATATTTAACAAAAGACATGGAATTAACCTGGAGAAAAGGGAAATAGGTACACCAGATGCCAGGGCAGCAGAAGCAGACCTAGAGGGTAGACTAGGAGTAGTAGCAGCAGAAGTGACAGGAAGAAGAGGAGAAATAGTCGCAGAAGAAGCAGCATCAGCGGGAGCAGGAGCAGCAGGAGTAGTGGTAGCAGCAGGAGTAGTGGTAGCAGCAGGAGTAGTGGTAGCAGCAGGAGTAGTGGTAGCAGCAGGAGTAGTGGTAGCAGCAGGAGTAGTGGTAGCAGCAGGAGTAGTGGTAGCAGCAGGAGTAGTGGAGCAGCAGGAGAGTGGGCAGCAGGAGTAGTGGTAGCAGCAGGAGTAGTGGAGCAGCAGGAGTAGTGGTCAGCAGCAGGAGTAGTGGTAGCAGCATGGGAGAGTGGAGCAGCAGGAGTAGTGGTAGCAGCAGGAGTAGTGGTCAGCAGCAGGAGTAGTGGTAGCAGCAGGAGTAGTGGTAGCAGCAGGAGTAGTGGTAGCAGCAGGAGTAGTGGTAGCAGCAGGAGTAGTGGTAGCAGCAGGAGTAGTGGTAGCAGCAGGAGTAGTGGTAGCAGCAGGAGTAGTGGTAGCAGCAGGAGTAGTGGTAGCAGCAGGAGTAGTGGTAGCAGCAGGAGTAGTAGGAGCAGCAGGATGAGGCAGCATCAGCAGGAGCAGCAGCAGGGAGCTGTGGCCACCAGCAGGTTGCTAGGTACACTGCTACCAATGCCACACCGCCCCACTGAATGCGAGGCCAGCCGGCCGTCCCTGCATACATGAATAGTAATGATCATCCTAGTTATCCTGCCTGCGTCTTGCCAATGCTTGTATACAGCCTGCACGCGCACCCACTACGCTGTACACGGTGGTCTCCTGAAGGAGGTACTATCGTCATACAATGGCGAAGGCCCTGGCGAAGACGGCTTGGCTCTCCTCCGTGGGGTAAACAAAGAGATCTTGGTCTATCTCTCTTCCCCCCTCTGTGTGTTTATATCTTGTTGTCGAGGGAATGAATGAAAGTACGGCACCTGCCTACCTGTCCGTCCGGTCTACACACACACACACACACAACACGGACGTACGATAAAGCTCTTGGAGCAGAGAGAGAGTGGACCTAGTAGCGACCAGCAAAGAGGCGGGGCCAGGAGCCTTGACACGACCTCTGCAACCACAAATAGGTGAGTACAAACACACACACACACACACACACACACACACACACACACAAGAAAAGAATGTGACATATGTAAATACCAACACAGTGAATCGTTTTGCTCTCTCACTACAACCAGTCATACAAGAGATACAAGAATATATCAACTTCCACTCGATACTTCTCAAACAATACTCGGGAACACTAGATATATACCATCTAGGCTCTCGGGAACACTAGATATATACCATCTAGGCTCCAGGGAACACTAGATATATACCATCTAGGCTCCAGGGAACACTAGATATATACCATCTAGGCTCCAGGGAACACTAGATATATACCATCTAGGCTCCAGGGAACACTAGATATATACCATCTAGGCTCCAGGGAACACTAGATATATACCATCTAGGCTCCAGGGAACACTAGATATATACCATCTAGGCTCCAGGGAACACTAGATATATACCATCTAGGCTCCAGGGAACACTAGATATATACCATCTAGGCTCCAGGGAACACTAGATATATACCATCTAGGCTCCAGGGAACACTAGATATATACCATCTAGGCTCCAGGAACACTAGATATATACCATCTAGGCTCCAGGGAACACTAATATATACCATCTAGGCTCCAGGGAACACTAGATATATACCATCTAGGCTCCAGGAACACTAGATATATACCATCTAGGCTCCAGGGAACACTAGATATATACATCTAGGCTCCGGGAACACTAGATATATACCATCTAGGCTCCAGGGAACACTAGATTATACCATCTAGGCTCCGGGAACACTAGATATATACATCTAGGCTCCGGGAACACTAGATATATACCATCTAGGCTCCAGGAACACTAGATATATACCATCTAGGCTCCCAGGAACACTAGATATATACCATCTAGGCTCCGGGAACACTAGATATATACCATCTAGGCTCCAGGAACACTAGATATATACCATCTAGGCTCCGGGAACACTAGATATATACCATCTAGGCTCCGGGAA
>WNWK01001502.1:65000-87500 GCA_009830355.1 Cherax destructor | reverse complement strand
GTCTTGTTGAAGGAAGGTCACAACACACCCAGGTCCTGTTGAAGGAAGGTCACAACACACCCAGGTCCTGTTGGAGGAAGGTCACAATACACCCAGGTCCTGTTGGAGGAAGGCCACAACACACCCAGTTCCTGTTGGAGGAAGGTCACAACACACCTAGGTCCTGTTGGAGGAAGGTCACAACACACACAGGTCCTGTTGAAGGAAGGTCACAACACACCCAGTTCCTGTTGGAGGAAGGTCACAACACACCTAGGTCTTGTTGAAGGAAGGTCACAACACACCCAAGTCCTGTTGAAGGAAGGTCACAACACACACAGGACCTGTTGGAGGAAGGTCACAACACACCCAGTTCCTGTTGGAGGAAGGTCACAACACACCTAGGTCCTGTTGAAGGAAGGTCACAACACACCCAGTTCCTGTTGGAGGAAGGTCACAACACACCCAGGTCCTGTTGAAGGAAGGTCACAACACACCCAGGTCCTGTTGGAGGAAGGTCACAACACACCTAGGTCCTGTTGGAGGAAGGTCATAACACACCTAGGTCCTGTTGGAGGAAGGTCATAACACACCTAGGTCCTGTTGGAGGAAGGTCATAACACACCTAGGTCCTGTTGGAGGAAGGTCACAACACACCTAGGTCTTGTTGAAGGAAGGTCACAACACACCCAAGTCCTGTTGAAGGAAGGTCACAACACACCTAGGTCCTGTTGGAGGAAGGTCACAACACACACAGGTCCTGTTGGAGGAAGGTCACAACACACCTAGGTCCTGTTGGAGGAAGGTCACAACACACACAGGACCTTATATATATATATATATATATATATATATATATATATATATATATATATATATATGGTTCAGAAGACCGACAAGTTCATGAATAAGACACTTGAACACCTGTGTATCTTCATTGTTGGAACGTTTCGCCCGCCAGTGGCTTCATCAGTCCAACACTGAGAAGAACAGTGGAAGATGAGGAGGAGGAGGAGGAGTTGGTCACATCATCACCAGGCTGAGGGAGTGATTCCCTCAAACTGGCGAAACGTTTGCACAATAAAGACACCCACGTCTTGCACAAGTGTCTTATTCACACCCAGGGAATGATCTGCTATGAAACTAATAAAGCTTAATCTTGAGGACCCCTAATCCCGGAGGGGCCCCTGAAGCGACTTTAGTCCATATTGTTTTTTTTTTTTTAGGTCTACTGTATGAGAAGGGGTTGCGAAGGGGCCCCCCATAATAGTTCAAGTTTCAGAGCCCCAAAATATAGGTCCACTTGTGTTGACACCCGAGGTCCTACTGAAGACTGTGTTGCCTGCTAGTGCTCTGTGGCTCTTCACTCACCTGCCTCACTCAACACAAATAAAACTTGCTTAAGAGCGTCTTGGAGAAGCACTTTACATATCTCTACTTCGACTAGACTAACGAAGGCGCTAATCACCGGAGGCCTGACGATAGTTGATGTACTACCAAGGGTATAGTAGTTGATGTCTTATGAATAGTACTTGTGTTATGAACAGTAGTAGTTGTAGTAGTCTTATAAATAATAAAAGTAGTGTATAAATAAGCGTACTAGCGGTATTAAATAGAAATAGTAGCGATAAAAATAGTGGTAATAGTAGTGGTGTAATAGGTGGGATAGTATTAGTATAATAGTTGTTGGGCGTCCAGCGTCCACTTCCATCTTTCCCGTCAATTATCCACTCACGGTTTTGACGGAATAGTAATTGGCATTACTTGCTCGAGTCGGCAGCTGTGGGTCTGCTGGGGTGGAGGGTGGGGAGAGAGCCTTCTGCTATACTTTCTCAACTTTATTCCACCAGACACACGTAAAGGCATTAGGACTGCAGTTAAACCTCAGATCTTACGATCTTTCTTTCTTTCTCTCTCTCTCTCTCTCTCTCTCTCTCTATATATATATATATATATATATATATATATATATATATATATATATATATATATATATATATATATATATATATATATAACATGTGGTTTAGCTTCCTTGCTAATGATAAAATATAATGACGTTAAATTACTGTGTGTAATTACCGTATTTCCTTCGCTCTGCGGGGGAGGAGAGGGGAGGGAAGGGGAGGGGAGGGGAGGGGAGGAAAGGAGGGGGGAGTGGAGAGGAGGGGAGAGCGAAGGGGAGAGGGGAGGGTGAACCCGCAGGAACTTTGGCTCTTTACCTTCAGTGGGGAAGAAAGCAAGTAAAGGGAGATCATTCCCCTCCTCTTTATTCTTCCCCATCAATCCCCCTCTCTTCAACCTCCCCTTTCTCCCTTCAACCTCCCCCCTCCCTTTAATCTCCCACTCCCTCCCTCCCTCCCTCAAGTCATCACTGCACGCTGTCGAAGCAATTAGCTGGTAATTAAGTGAGACATCCTGTAATTCCTCCTCCCCATCCTTCCCTCCCCTTCCCCCTCTCAACTCCCCATCCCTCCTCCACTTCCTCCCTTCCTATCCTACTCCCCCCACCTCTAACACTTCTTCATTGCCCCCATCCCAATCCTTCCTTCCCCTTTCCACCTTCCATCTCCCTCCCCTCCCCTACTCCCTCCCCTCCCCCTTAACCAGTGCCTGCTCCGTTGCTTACAGTAAAAGTGTCAATCAGGAGGGAGGGAGGGAAGGAAGAAGGGAGGGAAAGAGGGATTAAGCTAGTAAGACAAAGGGAGAGGGAGTAATAGTAGAGGGAGGGAGATGAAAGTTAAGAGGGAGTCTCAGGAAGTTAGAGTAGAGGGAGGGGGGAGAGGGAGAGAGGACAATAACCTCCCTTATTGACAGTGTCATCTTGAAGCACACAAGAAGTCACTGATATTTTTAGCTGAGGTAAACTGCATGACGTGAACAACATTTCTCTCTCTCTCTCTCTCTCTCTCTCTCTCTCTCTCTCTCTCTCTCTCTCTCTCTCTCTCTCTCTCTCTCTCTCTCTCTCTCTCTCTCTCTCAAATTTGTACCGTAGGAGCCTTGCTTTTTTGTGATTTTGGGCTTTAATTTGCATACCAACTTGAATATTCCCAGCGTATGTAAATTTCCTAGAGAGAGAGAGAGATAGAGAGAGAGAGAGAGAGAGAGAGAGAGAGAGAGAGAGAGAGAGAGAGGGGGAGAGAGAAAAGCTTTCTGGGGTTAATGAAAAGGGTAGGAGATTAGGATAATAAAAGACCACAGAAAAAGGGGGGTTCGTTCTTGTAGTCTTCGACTGCACTTTCTTGTAGTCTCCAAGACTGTCTTCCTCAGCGTCTTGGGCTCCTCTTACCTCGCCTTCGCCGTAACCAAAAATGCAGTTTGATTATCAACACAGGAGCGTCTAATTTAGTGTGCCCTCCGTATTCCAGCTGCCCAGAGATGCCCAACTTGAAGGCACTAGGCACTTGGCATATTTTCCTTTCGCCTACTGCCCCTGTTTCGCCTAGCAGTAAGTACGTACCTGGGTTTTAGCGGACTGTTGTGGGTCGCATCCTGGGATTGAAAACCAAAAGACCGCATGGATGTCAAGCCAAGATAACTGGCTTCGTTACATGTACTTCCGACATATTAGTATATATCCAAATGACGATCAAACTAACTGTAAAGTATGGGGTCAGAGTTATGGTCACTCTAGAATGCTACATGCTTTAAAAAAACCATAGCACGGATGGGGTTAGAACCCGCGATCAGAGAGTCCTGGCCCAGTGGGTAACGCGACGGTCTGGAGTTTTGAGACGCTCTGATCGCGGGTTCTAACCCCACCCGTGGTATCGTTTGTTTGCAATCGTGTCATTACGATTTCGTGAGTCCTGCTACATGCTTGATTGCCTAGTTACTGAGGAATATAGAAATAGCATATTACCCTATGTGATATGTCACGCTATCTTATTAATGAAAATAAGATACTAGAAATGTAAATGACAAATATAATTTTAGAAGTAATCCAAGTAACCTTTTTGGGGTCTAGTTCCTGGGCCTTTTGCGTATCTCTATGCGTTTTCGCTCCCGTCCACAGGATGGATATGAGGTACACAATAAACTAGTCACCACCATCCACAGGATGGATATGAGGTACACAATAAACTAGTCACCACCATCCACAGGATGGATATGAGTACACAATAAACTAGTCACCACCATCCACAGGATGGATATGAGGTACACAATAAACTAGTCACCACCATCCACAGGATGGATATGAGGTACACAATAAACTAGTCACCACCATCCACAGGATGGATATGAGGTACACAATAAACTAGTCACCACCATCCACAGGATGGATATGAGGTACACAATAAACTAGTCACCACCATCCACAGGATGGATATGAGGTACACAATAAACTAGTCACCACCATCCACAGAATGGATATGAGGTGCACAATAAACTAACCACATCGGCGACTAAATCTAATCTGCCCTATTTTAGGAATATTCAGTAGTTATTATTCCTAAGACTACACCTTGTCTGGTACCTATTGACTTCGCTACTTGCTCCAGGATGGACCGGAACGTCATGTAGTTGCACCTACAACTTGTGGATTAGTTGCGAAAGAGAACGCCTTTTAAGATGAACCATTGAGCTCTGTTTTGGTTAAGTAAAGTGATGACTACTATACAGAAATTTGATCACGCATTATTGAATGGGTTTAAGTAAGTAAATAAGTAAGTAAGTTTATTTAGGTACAGGTTCACATAAGTACAATTAACATACATAGTGTAAATTTCCATCCAGGATGACCCCTAAAAAAGGTCAGACAAAGTGACTTATTACCCTTCCACTCTGTTTATTACCCTCAAATGTGTCCATATATTTAAAGTTGACATCTTAACTGTAAGCGATTCCCCATCACCCAAAATGAGGCCTGGTCACAGACCGGGCCGCAGGGGCGTTGACCCCTGGAACTCTCTCCAGGTAAACTCCAGGTAATAAGTCTTCTTAGCTCCACGAATGTCGATTGATTTATGTTCGTGTCGGAAGTCAGGCACACGTATGGTGTAAACAGTGGAGTCAGAGAACACCTTTCGTGGATTCTCTCTAACACTGGCCTTCAAAAAGCATGCTAAGGCGTATACCTTCAAGGAGTCAGCAGATTACAACTTCGAGATGTCATTTAGTAGTTTAAGGACAAAAGTACGAGAAGAATGTCATCTGAACTTCGTTGACTTAAGATAGAGGGAGACTGACAGTAGTCAGTCCATCTATCATCATTCTTTCACGCAGGAGCAGCCACATGTCTACGGCGCATCCAGTAAAATCAGCAGATTCCTGGATGTCAATACCGTCCGGCCATGGCGGCGCTGAAGGGATCTCTGGAAGACTTAACCACATAATCAACTGGTCATTATGTCCTGGAACTGGAAAAAAGAATGAATTCAGAAAAAGTTTACTCAGAAATATTCAAGAAATGTCAAAGTATTTTATCCACAATGACTATTACAGCCATTCTGGGGAATAAAATATTAACTTTGCCCGTTTGAAATAACTAATAAAAACATAATAATGACGTATGACTGAAGTGTAACATTTCCTGGGCGAATTTATGACTGTGCTCAACTTTTTCTTTTTTACAATTGTTCAGAATTAAATAAATTTATAAATAGTTCATTACCACTGAAACTTTCTGAACAGACACGAATTTTGGGTCCCAGTCCCTGGACCCATTACGTATCTGTGAACCTATGGTTACCACCCATAGGATAGATGAGACAATAACCATCCACTATCCAACAACTATCCATAGGATGGATATGGGACAACAACCATCCCTACGATAGGCACGGAGTAGATAATTAAAATAAAAAAAACTATTGAAAAATAGACCTAGGAACAAAGAAATAGATCTGGGAACAAGGAGAAACGCCTAGGAACAAGATTCTAATAACACATACATAAGTCCAATTACTCTTCTTTGTAAACAAAAGAATCATCACTTGCTACAAGTCAATTTTTGACACAAGCCTAAAATTCCTGTCATAAAATTTTCATTAAGGAACAGTTCACTAAAACCTTACAACGACGTTTCGCCCAGCCAGGGTACTCTGTTTTTTTAATTCTTTATTGAGGTATTTTAAAAGTGCCACAAAGGTTCAGAAAGTGTTTAAAAATTATAGCTTTCGTTGTCGATACGGCTGGAATATTATTTAAGATATATCCACATATCCAGACCGTGAGCGACAGCATGAGACACTTATCCACATATCCACTCTGTGGACAGTAGTGGCTAGTTTACTGTGCACTCCGTATCCATCCTGTGGACGCTAGCTCACAAACATATGGATACACAGAAGACCTAGGAAATAGGACCCCAAAAGGGTTAACAGGATTACATCTGGATTTATGTCTAAAATTGTCTTACTCGTCACAAGCAAAATTACGATACTTGCTTAGCATGTCTGACATCTTATTTTCCTGAGAAAGACGTTGTTGTATCATAAAATTTCGTTGTATTTCTAATTGTTAAAGAGTCAGATTTATTGTCTTCTCCCGTTAGTTCCTAAGTAGTATTAAATGCTTCCCTTCCCGTCTACAGTATAACGAGAAGGGTCTGAAGGGTCCTAGAAGCTTCCCTTCCTGTCTGTAACATAACGAGAAGGACGCTAGAAGATTTCCTTCCGTCTGTAGCATAACGAGAAGGGCGCTAGAAGTTTCCCTTCTGTCTGTAACAAGAATGATCTGAAGGGCGTCCTACGAACTTCCCTTCCCCGTCTGTAACGTAACGATAAAAGATCCCAAAATCGTCGTGGTGACCAGCGTCAGCAGCGGCCACAGAGGAGCTCCCCGGATCTTCTGTTTAACCACCAATCGACGCGGTCATTCAATTGACAGCCTAATGACCTATGCCCGGGAGAGGCTGCGGGAAGGAATTGGCCTCTGCGGTGGGTGGCCGTAGGGGCGATTCACGGGAGGATGTGGGTTAGGTGTGGGCGGCCCGTGGGCGGTGTTTGCGGTGGGCAGCGGGAAGGTAAACACGACATCGTAACAGGTTCCCAGTGTCAACAGCGCCGCGCCTAACCCCATTAATGTAAACGAAATGAGGAAACATAGGCATACGTAGGGGAGAGGAGTGGGCAGAAGAGAGGAATGGGGGAGGGAAGGAGATAGGAAGGGAAGGAAAGGAGGGAAAGCCACGTTAAACAAAGCTATTTTTATGTCAGATGGGATAGGGGGCAGGAGGGAGAGGTTGCGTTGAACACCCACTCCTTGCCTCGTTAAACTCACGATGAACTTTTAAGAGAATGAATGCGAGGTTTGTACACTTTTTTTTTTGTGTATAATTTAGCGTTTCAGGGAGTAAATCACAGTCGGAACTTTCTGGGATAGTTGGGTAGTGGAAGGCAGGGATGAGTAGTGGAAGGCAGGGATGGGAAGTGGAAGGCAGGGATAGGTAGTGGAAGGTAGGGATGGGTAGTGGAAGGCAGGGATGGGTAGTGGAAGGCAGGGATGGGTAGTGGAAGGCAGAGATGGTTAGTGAAAGGCAGGGATAGGTAGTGGAAGGTAGGGATGGGTAGTGGAAGGCAGGAATGGTTAGTGGAAGGCAGGGATAGGTAGTGGAAGGAAGGGATGGTTAGTGAAAGGCAGGGATGAGTAGTGGAAGGCAGGGATGGTTAGTGAAAGGCAGGGATGAGTAGTGGAAGGCAGGGATGGGTGCAATGAATAGGTAGAGAGAAAGATAGAGAAGGGTGGAGGCTCTTCACTGTCTCTCAGCTTTCTGCACATACTATCCTCACTCCCCGAGTCACAGGGACCCACAATTCTGAGAGTCGCTGTAGTTATTGAACCCCACACTGAGAGTGTAGTTATTGAACCCCACACTGAGAGTGTAGTTATTGAACCCCACACTGAGAGTGTAGTTATTGAACCCCACACTGAGAGTGTAGTTATTGAACCCCACACTGAGAGTGTAGTTATTGAACCCCACACTGAGAGTGTATTTATTGAACCCCACACTGAGAGTGTATTTATTAAACCCCACACTGAGAGTGTAGTTATTGAACCCTACACGAGAGTGTAGTTATTGAACCCCACACTGAGAGTGTAGTTATTGAACCCTACACTGAGAGTGTAGTTATTGAACCCCACACTGAGAGTGTAGTTATTAAACCCTACACTGAGAGTGTAGTTATTAAACCCTACACTGAGAGTGTAGTTATTAAACCCTACACTGAGAGTGTAGTTATTGAACCCTACACTGAGAGTGTAGTTATTGAACCCTACACTGAGAGTGTAGTTATTGAACCCTACACTGAAGTGTAGTTATTGAACCCTACACTGAGAGTGTAGTTATTGAACCCTACACTGAGAGTGTAGTTATTGAACCCCACACTGAGAGTGTAGTTATTGAACCCCACACTGAGAGTGTAGTTATTGAACCCCACACTGAGAGTGCAGTTATTGAACCCTACACTGAGAGTGTAGTTATTGAACCCCACACTGAGAGTGTAGTTATTGAACCCTACACTGAGAGTGTAGTTATTGAACCCTACACTGAGAGTGTAGTTATTGAACCCTACACTGAGAGTGTAGTTATTGAACCCCACACTGAGAGTGTAGTTATTGAACCCTACACTGAGAGTGTAGTTATTGAACCCCACACTGAGAGTGTAGTTATTGAACCCCACACTGAGAGTGTAGTTATTGAACCCTACACTGAGAGTGTAGTTATTGAACCCTACACTGAGAGTGTAGTTATTGAACCCCACACTGAGAGTGTAGTTATTGAACCCCACACTGAGAGTGTAGTTATTGAACCCCACACTGAGAGTGTAGTTATTGAACCCCACACTGAGAGTGTAGTTATTGAACCCTACACTGAGAGTGTAGTTATTGAACCCTACACTGAGCCTGGACTACATCCTCATCCGTCCAGCTGAAGTCTACCAGCGATGGCTGACACATTTCAGGATCCTCATGTATACAAGTGCTCCTGTTACTTGCATCACATAACTCATCACATAACTCACATATAGAATATGGCAGCTGCACACTGTGAATGCAGCTAACTTTGTTAAAGCTAACACCTGTAGCTCAGCGAATAAATGGGCAATATTCCTAACATCTGCTTCACCTGTTCCCCTAGCCGTAAATAGGTACCTGGGTGCTGGTCGACTGGTGTGGGTGGCATCCTGGGGGATGGTCAGTCTGGACTCCTGTAACAACAGACAGACACTTACGTACACGCCATTTTACATTATAATTTAGGAAAATGGTTTCAACCATATGCTAATACTCAGCTACTGACTGTAATGAAACTTATTGTAATAAAAAACTGAACAAATATTTTTTGGGAATAATAAGAACAGAAGTAAGATCAAATTTTTACCTTGGGCAGTAAATTTGAGATTATGTTTACAGTCTCTTGAAAAAAAAAAAAATTGGACAATGAAAAAAGGACAATATTGTCCCCTCATATTAAAAGGACAATATTGTCCCCTCATATTAAAAGGACAATATTGTCCCCTCATATTAAAAGGACAATATTGTCCCCTCATATTAAAAGGCCAATATTGTCCCCTCATATTAAAAGGCCAATATTGTCCCCTCATATTAAAAGGACAATATTGTCCCCTCATATTAAAAGGACAATATTGTCCCCTCATATTAAAAGGCCAATATTGTCCCCTCATATTAAAAGGCCAATATTGTCCCCTCATATTAAAAGGACAATATTGTCCCCTCATATTAAAAGGACAATATTGTCCCCTCATATTAAAAGGCCAATATTGTCCCCTCATATTAAAAGGATAATATTGTCCCCTCATATTAAAAGGACAATATTGTCCCCTCATATTAAAAGGCCAATATTGTCCCCTCATATTAAAAGGCCAATATTGTCCCCTCATATTAAAAGGACAATATTGTCCCCTCATATTAAAAGGCCAATATTGTCCCCTCATATTAAAAGGACAATATTGTCCCCTCATATTAAAAGGCCAATATTGTCCCTCATATTAAAAGGCAATATTGTCCCCTCATATTAAAGGCCAATATTGTCCCCTCATATTAAAAGGACAATATTGTCCCCTCATATTAAAATAGTAATTGAGAAGGATTTTTATTCTGTAGTTGTGTATCACTAACAAATAAAAATCATGAGTCACTAACAAATAAAAGTCACGTATCACTGATGAATTATACACATGTATCACTGTATCACAGAATCAATCGCTAATACATAATAAAATTCATAAACTCATGGAAACATTACCAACAGTTTTTGTTATCAGAAAAAAAGATAAGAAACAAGATTACCATAATTATATAATATCAATATATATATATATATATATATATATATATATATATATATATGCAAAACAAAACAGGGGAGTTGAATAATAGCCCTAGGCCTTTCGTGTTGCAATCAACACAACATCAGGAGTTTGCAATGTCTCAGAAATGAGTAGGAAGTCCAGGCAGATTAATTAGAAACAATGGTGATAATGGTAGTAGTAACTAGGAATGTAACACAGGGCTGTAGAGAAGGAGGGTCTAGGGATGGAGGAGAAAGGGGTGAGAACGCTAGGGAGAAGAGGGGTGATAGGAGAATGAAAATGAACAGAAGGATCACGAAGAAGAGACGAGAGAGGAGATGCACAGTACTAAGAGAAAAAAGAGGATGAAGTGAATGATGTGGAAGAAAGAGGGAGATAGGAGGAAGAGAATCATAGCAGGATGAAACTAAACGGGATGATTTAGAAGAGGAGTGACGGAAGGAGTGGAAGTACTGTAGAAAGAGGAGGTGAAGGATGAACAGGATGATCTGGAAGAAAAGGAGTGACGGGAGGAGGAGAAACACAGTAGAAGGGTAACAGGATTATTTTGAAGGACAGCAGACACTGAAGGAAGATTAGAAGCACAGTAGGGAGGGAAGGAGGAAGAGGATGATCAAGAGGAAGAGATGGCGGTGAGGGTCCGGGTTCGATTCCCAGCGAAGGGTTGGAAGCATCGGACGTGTTTCCTTACACCGGTTGTCTATGTTCACCCATCAGTAAAATTGGTACCTGGGTGTTAGTCGACTGGTGTGGGTCGCATCCTGGGACAAAACTGACCTAATTTGCCCGAAATGCTCAGCATAACAAGGGGCTTTCTATATAGTAGTATGTTATTGATGTCAGCTAGGCCTGTATACCTTGTACATGTAGTAAATAAAGATATTATTATTATTATTATTATTATTATTATTATTATTATTATTATTATTATTATTATTATTATTATTATTATTATTATTATTATTATTATTATTATTATTATTATTATTATTATTATTATTATGGAGTAATATGCAGAGGATGATCTGGAAGTAAAAGGAGAACCAGGAGGAGGAGGAGGTAGAGGAGCAGAAGCAGTAGGTCAACACTCCAGGGTAGTGGAGACGCCTACGGGCGTCCTGCCCCATTAGTAAACATACCCAGCCATACCCTACCCTCCCCCACCCTCAGTTATGATTGACTCGCCACTTCCCGACCCACCGGAATGTTTCCTCTGACAGGAACGTCAACACTAAGCACTTCTGTGTCAACTAACAATCCTCAACACACAAAGATTGGGTCCTGCTCCCCTCCTCCCTCTCTCTCTCTCTCTCTTTCTCTCTCCTTCCACAGATTTGGCTCCAGTGAGGCAGTTACTCGAAAAATGATGAACACTCGAAAGAAAGATTCACAATGTTAACAGTTGTATCCGCTCTCCACTTTGCATACCTGTAAACACTGACCAGCTGGGGTCGTCACAGGTGTGGTTGTCCTCGCCTTCTAAATCTTATTTTCCTGCTTCTAGATTTTCCTTCTGGTTTTTCCTTCTTGTGTTTTCCCTTTTCCTCCTCGTCCTCCTCTTCATTTTTCCTTATTCCTGTTCCCATTCTTGATTTTGTTCTAATTCTTCTAGTTCTTCTTCTTCCTCCTCTTCTTCTTCTTATTCTTTTTTCTTCTTCATCTTCTTCACGCCTCGCAGGCACTGTAAACCTTGAGATACAATTTTGTAGCAACACATTAACATCTACATATATGCAAAAAATATTAGATTACATTTGCACTTAGTAAAGAGACCAAGCATTCTGAACTACAGAACTAATGTTCTCTGTATTTGAAAAAAAAAAATTCTTCATGAGATTATTGAGGATATCAACCATGCCTTTAGGGTTCCCCATTACCATACCAATTTGCTCAAAAGTGAGGAATAATAATGAATAATTCTGTGACTTTCATAGTAACTATTCCCTGTATGAAGTATGGCTAAAAAACTATTTTGGGCAAAATTATAAAACTGTTTGATACAGAAATGTACAGACATTGTTTTTGTCCTATTCATCATATTAACAATTTTTTAAAATAAAGTTAGATACTACTTGTTTTGCAACAGATAAGACGAGTTGTGGATATAAATCCAGATGTATTGTACTCCTGTTAACCCTTTTAGGGCCTATTTCCTAGGCCTATTGTTTGTCCATATACTCCTGCACTAATGTCCATATAATAGATATGGAGTACACAGTATACCTGCCACTACCGTCCACAGGATGGATACAGGTGGACAATAAACTAGCCACTACCATCCACAGGATGGATACAGGTGGACAATAAACTAGCCACTACCATCCACAGGATGGATACAAGTGCACAATAAACTAGCCACTACCATCCACAGGATGGATACAGGTGCACAATTAACTAGCCGCTTGGCAACAAAATCTAAAATCCAATTAACTCCATCCACTGAGCGTTCTGTTGACATGAAAAAACAATAATGGTTTATATTTTCTGTGTGTTCGAGAGGCCCGATACTAAGACTAAATTTAAATAACGGTATAGAAAAATTCTTTCAGATATAATGCCGTTTATATCTCTTTATACATCAGTTATTCTAAATACAGAACCGGTGAGACTCGAACCTGCGGCAGGCTAGTTCTGAAACTCACAGGAGCCCTCCACCCTTTCAGTGATTTGTTGTTACGATTTAGTGAGTGATGGTTCCATACTAACGTAAGTATTTCTGTGTTATTTTGCACTGTTACAAAAGCAGCCTTCACGTCAGTGCGTATTCTTATCTTATATCTTCGTATTGCCAGTAAATATTATCCGCAAAATGTGATTTTGATCTTAGTTCTGGTATGTCTAAGTTCAACCAATTCATTTGGGCATTCCTGAAGGAATATCCCCCCCCCCCTTTATTTTACTATCTCAGAGGTTTATGTTCATAAACTGAGGATGTCTCATTAAATTTTCAAAGCTGATTTACCGTAACAAGGAAAAGGTTACCGCAACTGATGGCAAGTGCAGCTTGGTCAGTATCGTGTAGACAGGACGTGAGTTTGCTTCATGTAGACTGGACGCGAGTTTGCTTCGTGTAGACAGGACGCGAGTTTGCTTCGTGTAGACAGGACGCAAGTTTGCTTCGTGTGCTTCATCTAGAGAGAGTTTCTCTGAGCACTCATATTTCCTACACAGAACAAGCTTGGCACTGTTATTTAAGTGTATCAGTGCCAGTAGGCAATTTAAGTGTGTCAGTGCCAGTAGGTCATTTAAGTGTATCAATGCCAGTAGCCTATTTAAGTGTGTCAGTGCCAGTAGGCCATTTAAGTGTGTCAGTGCCAGTAGGCCATTTAAGTGTATCAATGCCAGTAGGCTATTTAAGTGTATCAGTGCCAGTAGGCTATTTAGGTGTGTCAGTGCCAGTAGGCTATTTAAGTGTGTCAGTGCCAGTAGGCCATTTAAGTGTATCAATGCCAGTAGGCTATTTAAGTGTATCAGTGCCAGTAGGCTATTTAAGTGTGTCAGTGCCAGTAGGCTATTTAAGTGTGTCAGTGCCAGTAGGCTATTTAAGTGTATCAGTGCCAGTAGGCTATTTAAGTGTATCAGTGCCAGTAGGCTATTTAAGTGTGTCAGTGCCAGTAGGCTATTTAAGTGTGTCAGTGCCAGTAGGCTATTTAAGTGTGTCAGTGCCAGTAGGCCATTTAAGTGTATCAATGCCAGTAGGCTATTTAAGTGTATCAGTGCCAGTAGGCTATATAAGTGTCAGTTCCAGTAGACCATTTAAGTGTATTAGTTCCAGTAGGCCATTTAAGTATATAAGTGTCAGTTGATAATTAAAATGTATCAGTGCCAGTAGACTATTTAAGGGCATCAGTGCCAGTAGGCCAATTAAGTGAATCAGTGCCAGTAGGCCATTTAAATGTATCAGTGCCAGTAGACCATTTAAGTGTATCAGTGCCAGTAGACTATTTAAGGGTATCAGTGCCAGTAGACCATTTAAATGTATCAGTGCCAGTAGACCATTTAAATGTATCAGTGCCAGTAGACCATTTAAGTGTATCAGTGCCAGTAGACTATTTAAGGGTATCAGTGCCAGTAGGCCATTTAAGTGTATAAGTGTCAATAGGCCATTTAAGTGTATAAGTGTCAGTTGGCCATTTAAATGTATAAGTGTCAGTTGGCTATTGAAATGTATCAGTGCCAGTAGGCCATTTAAATGTATCAGTGCCAGTAGGCCATTTAAGTGTATCAGTGCCAGTAGGCCATTTATATTTTTAAACTGGCATAATGTTTTTTCCCGTGAAGTAATTTTAGAGTGTCTCTTCTGAGGCTTTCAATCTGTATTAGCTGATAAACCATATATATAAAAAAGATAACTTTTGGGTTTAGGCTGTGATGGTGCAAACTTACAAACATAGTTAATAAATCTGGAATTGTTGGTCTCTGTCTGATAACTCAAGAATGCGTCTTCTGCTCTGCTTCAAACTTTTAGCTCTGTTTTTTTTCTCTCCAAGGAAGCGTCATATTTATTCTGATTTGTGGTAGTTTAAGTTGCCAGTTTTCTTAGAGAAATTAGTTTCCTTGCAATAACTGCAGCACGCCTCTTCCGATCAGTTTCAAACCTTTTTAACACTAGTTAATCTTACATAAAAAAAGGCTGGAATGATTTTGGGCCGTGTGGATGCCAATTTAAAAATTGTATTGAAGAAATTTGGAAAATTAAAATACTGATTTCCATTCAATATCTTATTAATGCCTCACACGATCCTCTTCAAACCTTCAACGTCGGTTTGGAAATGTGCAGATGTGTCTTGGAATTAGTAAAGCAACCTGGATAATACTTTACATGTGATAACTTGTCAGGGCTTCTGGGATACTGGGATACCTTCCTAGGATCATCGGGATAGAGGAGGCTAGGCTTGTGGGATACTGGGATACCTTCCTAGGATCATCGGGGTAGAGGAGGCTGGGCTTGTGGGATACTGGGATACCTTCCTAGGATCATCGGGGTAGAGGAGGCTGGGGTTGTGGGATACTGGGATACCTTCCTAGGATCATCGGGGTAGAGGAGGCTGGGGTTGTGGGATACTGGGATACCTTCCTAGGATCATCGGGGTAGAGGAGGCTGGGGTTGTGGGATACTGGGATACCTTCCTAGGATCATCGGGGTAGTGAATTAGAACTAATTAAATGAGATTTGACGGCAGCTCTTCAAGAAAGGTGCCTTGATTCAGTGTTCTTGATCCAAGGAATTGGAGCTACCCTCCCTTTCCTGGATTCAAACCTTATTCTTTCCCTTACTCCTGGCGCTGTGTAACCCATTTGGGTTTAGCACTTCTCCACTTAAATAAAATAAAACCACCTGTCCGGTAATATTACTCAATAATCCATTTAAAATATATTAAAAAATGCATGGAAAATTTTGTTTTAGTTTTTATGGGTTTTAGACTCATTGAAAAAAAAAAATCTTGGGGCTGCCATCTTCTTGTTGGAGGTCGTCAGCGTGGCCATCCAGAGAGGGAACTCCTGCTGCATCGCCGTCTCACAAACACCATCACAGGAGGTCGGACACATGCATAACATATTCATTTTCGTAATATTTTATTGAAGGGTACGATACCTGTTCATCACCGGGAGATCTGGGTAAGATACATGTTCAACACAGTTCATAAAAAAATGATTGAACGAGTGCTCTTATATTCCACTCTCAACTCCGCCACATTATGACCGAATTTCGACGTATAATGAACAGTTTCCGGTGTTTAAATAAACCAATAAGGAGACAAAAAACGTGAAAACAGTACCAGTATATTTTGTTTTCCGACAGAGATCATCTTCACCAGATGAAAGAGGGTCTGAGCTAGAGATCGAAATCCACAGCATCTTCAGTGAACCTCAGATTAACTTTTAACAACAGTGGCGACACAAGCAAACATAGGAGAATAATCTGAGAAAATAAATTACCACAAAAATCATGATGAGCGAGACGCTTGTGCGAAACGTTGGAGTCATTATTGAGGGAACGTTTCGCTCGCTAGTGGCTTCCTCAGTCCAATATAGAGAAGAACAGTGGAAGATGAGGAGGAGGAGTTGACTGACTGGACACATCATCTCCAGGCTAAGGGACTGATTCCCTCAAACTCCTCCTCCTCTTCCACAGCTCTTCAGTGTGTTGCACTGATGAATCAGTCACTGGCTGCTGAAACATTCCCACAATGAAAATACCCAAGTGTTGCACAAACGTCTCATTCATAGGCCTAGAGGTTTTCTAAGTCATTTTTGCAGTAATACAAAACTCATAATAATGATGGTATTCAATACCCAGAACTTGATGAATAGAACACTGGACGAATATAGAAATTGAATTATAACCTGAATGATAAGTCAAGATATATTATTAATGAAAAAAAATAGCTAAACTGTAGATATAAATCCAGTTGTACTTCTGTAAACCCTTTTGGGGGCCTAGTTCCTGGGCCTTTTGTGTATCCACATGTTCTTGCGCTACCATCCACAGGATGGATATGAGGTGTACAATAAACTAGGAAAGAGTAAGGTGATGAGGATAACAAAAAAAAACTAGGTAACGAAAGATTGGATATCAGACTGGAAGGAGAGAGTATGGAGGAGGTGAATGTGTTCAGATATTTGGGAGTGGATGTGTCAGCAGATGGGTCTATGAAGGATGAGGTGAATCATAGAATTGATGAGGGGAAAAAGGTGAGTGGTGCACTGAGGAGTCTGTGGAGACAAAGAACTTTGTCCATGGAAGTAAAGAGGGGAATGTATGAGAGTATAGTTATACCAACACTCTTGTATGGGTGTGAGACATTGGTTGTGGATGTTGCAACAAGGAGAAGGCTGGAGGCAGTGGAGATGTCACGTCTGAGGGCAATGTGTGGTGTGAATATAATGCAGAGAATTCGTAGTTTGGAAATTAGGATTAGGTGTGGGATTACCAAAACTATTATCCAGAGAGCTGAGGAGGGATTGTTGAATGGTTCGGACATGTGGAGAGGATGAAACAAAATAGAATGACTTCGAGAGTGTATAAATCTGTAGTGGAAGGAAGACAGGGTAGAGGTCGGCTTAAGAAAGGTTGGAGGGAGGGGGTAAAGGAGGTTTGTGTGCGAGGGGCTTGGACTTCAAGCAAGCGTGCGTGAGCATGTTAGATAGGAGCGAATAGAGACAAATGGATTTTAGGACTTGACGTGCTGTTGGAGTGTGAGCAAGGTAACTTTTTTGAAGGGTTTAAGGGAAACCGGCAGGCCGGACTTGAGTCCTGGAGATGGGAAGTACAGTGCCTGCACTCTGAAGGAGGGGTGTTAATGTTGCAGTTTTATAACTGTAGTGTAAGCATGCCTCTGGCAAGACAGTGATGGAGTGAATGATGGTGAAAGTTTTTCTTTTTCGGGCCACCCTGCCTTGGTGGGAAACGGCCGACGTGTTAATTATAAAAAAAAATAAACTAGCCACTACCATCCACGAGATGGATATGAGCTGCACAATAAACTAACCACTTCAGCCGCTAAATCTAATCTGGATGGAAAGTGGCGAGGTTTCGATCCAGTAAGGACCGAAACGTCGACCAGTTTTCACTTGTATTTTGAAGGTTATTCGTGTGTTGTTCCAGCCATGGTATTGTTCCAGCAACGGTATTGTTCCAGCCACGGTATTTTCCTGCCATAGTATTGTTCCAGCAACGGTATTGTATAACAAACTCCCGAAAGATTTCAATTTATTATTATTATTATTATTATTATTATTATTATTATTATTATTATTATTATTATTAATATTATTATTATCTAAATAACAGAAACAAGTAGTAACAGTAACAAGTAACATAAGTAACAGTAACCCAACAATTAAAAAAACCAAAGCTTGGGATTATTTTCAATAAGTCGGAATTCGATAACAACGTGACTGTATTAAACCGAGGTCATGACGGCTGGGAATACATTGTGTCTACAATCTTGGTTTATTTCCATCACCATAACGCACTTCAGACTAAATTTCCTTCAGTATATAACTTTTTTTTCAATTCCTGATTTACATCAAAATATTACAAAAAAAAATCAAGTCGATGTTGAATATTGTGTGTGTGTGTGTGTGTGTGTGTGTGTGTGTGTGTGTGTGTGTGTGTGTGTGTGTGTGTGTATGTGTGTGTGTAAATTCACAATAATGTTATGTTAAATTGAAAAAAATATACATTTTTTTATTTATCAGATGAAAATGAAATTATGATCGAGTTGTCCAGGGGAAAAAATATCTCATTTATCTCACGGTTTTTTTTTTTTACTCTACAACAGTTTGTAAATACCACAACCACCACCATCAACCACCACCACCACCACCAACCACCATTACAACCACCACCACCACTTCCAACACCACCACCATCAACTACCATTACAACCACCACCACCATCAACCACCATTACAACCACCACCACCATCAACCACCACCATCAACCACCATTACAACCACCACCACCACTTCAACCACCACCACCATCAACCACCATTACAACCACCACCACCACTTCCACCACCACCACCATCAACCACCATTACAACCACCACCACCATCAACCACCATTACAACCACCACCACCACCACCATCAACCACCATTACAACCACCACCACCACCACTTCCACCACCACTTCCACCACCATCAACCACCATTACAACCACCACCACCACCATCAACCACCATTACAACCACCACTACCACCACCACCACCATCAACCACCATTACAACCACCACCATCAACCACAATTACAACCACCACAATCAACCACCATTACAACCACCACCACCACTTCCACCACCATCAACCACCATTACAACCACCATCACCACCACCATCAACCACTATTACAACCACCACCACTACCACAACCACCATCAACCACCATCATTAACCAACACTACCACGAGAACATTTCCTCCACATTATTTTTCTAGTTATTTAAAAATATTGATTTTTAATTCGCCTTCACACACGTGTTATCAAACTATCAATTATTTTTTTAAGTCATTATCTGCAACTGATCTTTTTTTTATATCCCAAAATTTTTAGATTTTTATTGTTTTTTTTTAGCGCCTTAACATAAAAATATTTTTCATTAATATTTTTTTTTCAGTTTCGTTATATTATTATTATAGTTATTATTGTTGTTGTTATTATTATTATCGATATTATTGTTATCATTATTATTTTTATTATTATTATTATTATTATTATTATTATTATTATTATTATTATTATAAATGTAATAGTTATTATTATTATTGTTGTTGTTGTTGTTGTTGTTGTTGTTGTTGTTCTTCTTCTTCTTCTTCTTCTTCTTCTTCTTCTTCTATTATTATTATTATTATTATTATTATTATTATTATTATTATTATTATTATTATTATTATTATTATTATTATTATTATTATTATTATTATTATTATTATTATTAATTATAGTTTTTATTCTCATTACTATTATAATAATGATTATTATAATCATTATAATTATTATTGTAACTATTATTATTATTATTATTATTATTATTATTATTAAAATTTATATTTTGATGACATTCCAGGATTACATTATTTTTAAGATACTTCATAAAGAGGCAGCAAATGAAGTGGTCTTTCTAGGTGATTATTCTTCCAGTCATCTTCCCTCTGTTTCCCTCATCTCTTCTCTCTCTCTCTCTCTCTCTCTCTCTCTCTCTCTCTCTCTCTCTCTCTCTCTCTCTCTCTCTCTCTCTCTCTCTCTCTCTCTCTCTCTCTCTCTCTCTCTCTCTCTCTCTCTCTCTCTCTCCTCCTCTCTCACCTTTATCCCCTACCCCCTGACTCGACCCCTGCAACCACTTATAGGTAAGTACACACACGCTTTAAGAAGAGGTACACAAGGCTCTTGGAGCAGGGAGAGAGAGTGGACCAAGTAGCGACTAGCGAAGAGACGGTACCAGGAGCTGTGAATCGACCTTTACAACCACAAAAAGGTGAGTACAAGTAGGTGTGTACACACACACACACACAGTTCATGACCGAAACGTCTTCATAATGGTCCAGGACGGACCGAAACGTCGTTTAGTATTTCCTTCTCATTGTGGGGTATCTATAACCTGTTCCAGCAATGGTGAGTTCTTTGAAGAAACGTTTCGCCCCACAATGGCTTCATCAGTCCAATACAAAGAATAACATTCTTCTTTGTACTGGACCCATAAAGCCATTTAACACAGGTGAAGATTTATGTTCTACTTAAAGCATTAGTTTCCAGGTCTTGAAGAAGTTCTGAGGAATATGACTGTTATACACGTGGAACTTTTATTATATAAGTAAATAAAAGAGATTTCTGTGCAACAGTTGAGTATCCGTCGTGGACCTGTTTCTCCAGTCACTGGCTTAATCTGTCAAGCCCAGAGGAAAGCTGGGGAAGGTCTGATAAAGCCACTGCAGGTTACCCTGGCTTATACAAGCCAGGGCACGACAAGGGCTCTCGTGCCTCGCTGTCTCTCTCTCAGCTCCTGGCGAGCTACGACACAGCTCTGAACTATATTATTGATGGTACGAGATACAGACATGTTGATGAATAAGACACATGTTTAACACTTGTGTAGCTTTCTTGCTGGAACATTTCGCCTGCCCAAGAGGTTTCTTCAGTCGAGTACAGGTGAATTTAATACTGGAGACAGTAGAGGTTATTTGAAGGTGATCAGTCCCTCAGGCCGAGGGACTGATCACCTCAAAATTACTTATTCTACCGAAGAATAAAAAGACACAAATGCAGCTAATGTGACATTTTATGGTGGCAACGTTTCGCTCTCAATAAAATGTCACATTAGTTGTGTCTGTGTCCTGTTACCTAAGATTTTGTCGATATTTCTACCAGTGGCGTTGCTAGGGTTGGTGTCACCCGGGGCGGCAGCTAAATGTCCGCCTCAAGGCACAGTACTCGCCCTAATTCTCTTTCTCGTCTTCGTATGCGACACAGACAAAGACGCGAATCACAGCAGTGTACCATCCTTTACAGACAGTCCTTGGATTAGTATGAGAGCGACAGCCAACGAGGATAAAGCAAACTGTCACGCTACAACACCTGGTGTAAGGACCGGGCCGCTGAGGCGATAGTACCGACAACCATCAGTAGGTGAACAACACGTAATTAGACACAGGAAAATGGGGACGAAATGACACAGGTGCATGCACTTAGCACAACTTTATCTTATACGTTTTGGTCTTGAGGTTTCGGTAACTCCAAAATGATCAAAACCGAAACGTATTCGATAAAGATGTCTTAAGTGTACGCGCTTGTGTACGTTCAACCGTATGATGTAAACAGTTTAAACAATCGTTCTTCTCTGTATTGAACTGAAGAAGCCACTGGAGGCCGAAACGTTTCTACTACAAATATTCCAAAATGCTGTACAAGTCTCTCATTCCTCAACATTCATGCACATTGCAGGTATCGTCACACCTTCAACATCCACAGGAAAAACACACATGACAACACAAACATTAACAGTTACGAAGTCAAGGTTTTCACTCAGCTACAAGGACTATAACCCAACAATTCTACGTTCGTGGACGAACTGTTTTCCAACATTCTTGTAAAACACAAAAATGAATTTAGCTGATCATTAATTAGTCTCTTCTGTAAAGCTCTTCACGGGAATATCGTGCCGGAGATGTGGATGATGTCTAGTGCCATTCCTCTCTACAGTAGGAGACGTAGGTCTATCTTCAAATTAGTCTCTTGACTTGCCCTCAGTAGTGGGCAACCTATGGAAACAAACAGGAAAATGGAACCTATTGGTTCATCCTTTGATCAATTAAATGCATCAATTGTACAGCAACACAGGCGATATGCAGTAGAGATACCCAAGTGCTGTACATGTATCTTATTCATCGGGCCATGGGGGCGCTGATCCCCGAAATCCTCTCCAGGTATTCTCCAGGAATGTGTTAGGTGCTTATTCTGGGAAAATAAATACCGGGGGCACGTGCCAAATGCATCTAAATTGTGTCAAATCGACACACGGAGGAATATAGTCCTAAAGTGTGTCATATCGACACACAGAGGAATATAGTCTTAAAGTGTGTCATTCGTCACCTAGGTGTTGCAGATAGCGGCACAGTTTACCGGGTAGCGAAACAATTTGCCAGCCAGACAGTAGCACAGTTTGATAGATAGCGAGGAAGTGTGTCAAATTGCGTCAGTGTGTCAGATACCAGAGATCAGTATCAAGGAGCAAGTT
>WNWK01001502.1:55000-60000 GCA_009830355.1 Cherax destructor | reverse complement strand
TAGTGTAGCAACACACTGCTGGTGTTCCCACAATGTAACTATCATATATAATAGTGTAGCAATACACTGCTGGTGTTCCCACAGTGTAACTATCATACAGAATAGTGTAGCAATACACTGCTGGTGTTCCCACAATGTAACTATCATACAGAATAGTGTAGCAATACACTGCTGGTGTTCCCACAATGTAACTATCATACAGAATAGTGCAGCAACACACTGCTGGTGTTCCCACAATGTAACTATCATATATAATAGTGTAGCAATACACTGCTGGTGTTCCCACAGTGTAACTATCATACAGAATAGTGTAGCAATACACTGCTGGTGTTCCCACAATGTAACTATCATACAGAATAGTGTAGCAATACACTGCTGGTGTTCCCACAATGTAACTATCATACAGAATAGTGTAGCAATACACTGCTGGTGTTCTCACAATGTAACTATCATACAGAATAGTGTAGCAATACACTGCTGGTGTTGACACAATGTAACTATCATACAGAATAGTGTAGCAACACACTGCTGGTGTTCCCACAGTGTAACTATCATACAGAATAGTGTAGCAATACACTGCTGGTGTTCTCACAATGTAACTATCATGTTGAAAAGTGTAGCAATACACTGCTGGTGTTCCCATAATGTAACTATCATACAGAATAGTGTAGCAATACACTGCTGGTGTTCCCACAATGTAACTATCATACAGAATAGTGCAGCAACACACTGCTGGTGTTCCCACAATGTAACTATCATATATAATAGTGTAGCAATACACTGCTGGTGTTCCCACAGTGTAACTATCATACAGAATAGTGTAGCAATACACTGCTGGTGTTCCCACAATGTAACTATCATACAGAATAGTGTAGCAATACACTGCTGGTGTTCCCACAATGTAACTATCATACAGAATAGTGTAGCAATACACTGCTGGTGTTCTCACAATGTAACTATCATACAGAATAGTGTAGCAATACACTGCTGGTGTTGACACAATGTAACTATCATACAGAATAGTGTAGCAACACACTGCTGGTGTTCCCACAGTGTAACTATCATACAGAATAGTGTAGCAATACACTGCTGGTGTTCTCACAATGTAACTATCATGTTGAAAAGTGTAGCAATACACTGCTGGTGTTCCCACAATGTAACTATCATACAGAATAGTGTAGCAACACACTGCTGGTGTTCCCACAGTGTAACTATCATACAGAATAGTGTAGCAATACACTGCTGGTGTTCTCACAATGTAACTATCATACAGAATAGTGTATCAATACACTGCTGGTGTTGACACAATGTAACTATCATACAGAATAGTGTAGCAACACACTGCTGGTGTTCCCACAGTGTAACTATCATACAGAATAGTGTAGCAATACACTGCTGGTGTTCTCACAATGTAACTATCATGTTGAAAAGTGTAGCAATACACTGCTGGTGTTCCCACAATGTAACTATCATACAGAATAGTGTAGCAACACACTGCTGGTGTTCCCACAGTGTAACTATCATACAGAATAGTGTAGCAATACACTGCTGGTGTTCTCACAATGTAACTATCATACAGAATAGTGTAGCAATACACTGCTGGTGTTGACACAATGTAACTATCATACAGAATAGTGTAGCAACACACTGCTGGTGTTCCCACAGTGTAACTATCATACAGAATAGTGTAGCAATACACTGCTGGTGTTCCCACAATGTAACTATCATACAGAATAGTGTAACAACACACTGCTGGTGTTCCCACAATGTAACTATCATACAGAATAGTGTAACAACACACTGCTGATGTTCTCACAGTGTAACTATCATACAGAATAGTGTAGCAATACACTGCTGGTGTTCCCACAATGTAACTATCATACAGAATAGTGTAGCAACACACTGCTGGTGTTTCCACAATATAACTATCATACAGAATAGTGTAGCAATACACTGCTGGTGTTCCCACAGTGTAACTATCATACAGAATAGTGTAGCAACACACTGCTGGTGTATTCTCTTAAGATAATATATATTTAACATTGCAACTTTATTTGAATAATAGGCTCGTTGATTAATTACGTTTGAAGCCTATCTACCTCATGAGGGTCATTAAGCCTGCATGTCACCTGTTCACCTCCAGTCAAGAATATTTTAATAGCAGCAGCGTTTAAAAAATATCTTATTGTATACAGTGAGATATACACACCTCTAGGTGGTATATACTGAGAGATATACATCTCTCAGTATCTCTCAGTGTATACACACTTAGAGATACTCGCCTTTTGGTGTTTATACATTGAGATATATACACTTCTCGGTGTATACACTGAGATATACACACTGCTCGGTGTATACACTGAGATATACACACTGTATACATTACGGTATACATGTATACCGAAATGTTGCTCTATGGATAGTGTTTAATTCTATATATAAAATTTTTGATCTCAAACAATTATTTTAACTGAATTTTTAAAGAATATTAACCATATTTCAAATAAACTTATTATTATTATTGTGATTTATTATATTATTATCATTATTATTATAGTATTATTATTATTATTATTATTATTATTATTATTATTATTATTATTATTATTATTATTAATTATTATTATTATTATTATTATTATTATTATTATTATTATATTTACTATTATTATTATTATTATTATTATTAGGAAGCGCTAAACCCTTGAGGGTCATACAGCATTTGGTTAATGAAAAGGGGTGGGGAGTGAGAGAATGAGGCTTGATCCAAGGAAGGGAAGAGCAACTCTAATTCCCTGGAGCAGGAGCAAAGTAACGCAGAGGTCAAGAAACAGGTGATGTATCAGGTGTGGAGGCTTCAACAGGTGTGATACATGCGCCTGGCTGCCATTTAGGGTCATGCAGAGGTCAAGGTATGGTCAAACATGTCAAGATCTGGTGCACATCAGGTCAAGATGGTCGTGCAACATTGCACATCTCAAATGAGATCTGACGACACAAAGAGTATAATAATAATAATAATAATAATAATAATAATAATAATAATAATAATAATAATAATAATAATAATAATAATAATATAATAATAATAATAATAATAATAATAATAATAATAATAATAATAATAATAATAATAATAATAATAATAATAATAATAATAATAATAATAATAATAATAATAATAATAATAATAATAATAATAATAATAATAATAATAATAAATAATGATAATAATAACAATAATAATAATAATAATAATAATAATAATAATAATTATAATAATAATAATAATAATAATAATAATAATAATAATAATAATAATAATAATAATAATAATAATAATAATAATAATAATAATAATAATAATAATAATAATAATAATAATAATAACAATAATAACAATAATAATAATTACAGGGGTCATCACCCCAGCACCCCCAGTCATCACCCCAGCACCCCAGTCATCACCCCAGCACCCCAGTCATCACCCCAGCACCCCAGTATCACCCCAGCACCCCAGTCATCACCCCAGCACCTCAGTCATCACCCCAGTACCCAGTCATCACCCCAGCACCTCCAGTCATCACCCCAAAGCCCCAGTCATCACCCAGCACCTCAGTCATCACCCCAGTACCCAGTCATCACCCCAGTACCTCCAGTCATCACCCCAACACACCAGTCATCACCCCAGTCATCACTCCAGCCCCAGTCATCACCCCAACACCCCAGCCATCACTCCAGCACCCCAGTCATCACCCCAGCACCCCAGTCATCACACCAGCACCACAGTCATCACTTCACCACCCTAGTTATCACAACAGCATTCCAGTCATCACCCCAGCACCCCAGTCATAACCCCAGCATCCCAGTCATCACACCAGCACCCCAGTCATCACCCCAGCACCCCAGTCATAACCTCAGCATCCCAGTCATCACACCAGCACCCCAGTCATCCCCCCAGCACCCCAATCATCACACCAGCACAACAGTCATTACACCAACACCCCAGTCATCACCCCAGTATCCCGGTCAACACACCAGCCCCCCAATCATCACCCCAGCACCCCAGTCATCACCCCATTCATCACCCCAGCACCTCATATCATCACTCGCAGAACTATAAGATACATAAAAGAATGCAAAAGAGTGCACAGTAGAGTGAATGTAAGTTGATCTTTGACAGGTGCACCTATTATTTTAACTGTCCATGAGACAGACATGTGCACCTGTTATCTTATCTGTCCATGAGACAGACAGGTGCACCTGTTATCTTACCAGTTCATGAGACAGAAGGGTGCACCTGTTATCTTATCTGTCCATGATACAGACATGTGCACCTGTTATCTTATCTGTCCATGAGACACACAGGTGAACCTGTTATCTTACCTGTCCATGAGACAGACAGGTGCACCTGTTATCTTATCTGTCCATGAGACAGACAGGTGCACCTGTTATCTTACCTGTCCATGAGACAGACAGGTGCACCTGTTATCTTACCAGTTAATGAGAGAGACAGATGCACCTGTTATCTTATCTGTCCATGAGACAGACAGGTGCACCTGTTATCTTACCAGTTCATGAGACAGACAGGTGCACCTGTTATCTTATCTGTCCATGAGACAGACAGAAGCACCTGTTATTTCACCTGTCCATGAGACAGACAGGTTCACCTGCTATTTCACCTGTCCATGAGACAGACAGGTGCACCTTTTATTTCACCTGTCTATGAGACAGACATGTGCACCTGTTATTTCAACTGTCCATGAGACAGACAGGTTCACCTGTTATTTCACCTGTCCATGAGACAGACAGGTGCACCTGTTATCTCACCTGTCCATGAGACAGACATGTGCACCTGTTATTTCAACTGTCCATGAGACAGACAGAAGCACCTATTATCTTATCAGTTCATGAGACAGACAGAAGCATCTGTTATCTCACCTGTCCATGAGACAGACAGGTGCACCTGTTATTTCACCTGTCCATGAGACAGACAGGTG
>WNWK01001502.1:0-50000 GCA_009830355.1 Cherax destructor | reverse complement strand
GAAAAAGTCAGGGAGGCAACGTTTCGCTCAAGCAGGGCTCTGTCAGGACGAATTTAACGTCATCTTAATAGAGACTTGCTGTGTTGTGTGGCACAGTGTCATCCGTTGCCTGGGAGGAGGAACTTTAGTAACCAAGACCATAGATAATGTGACATCAATTTAATATCGCCTTCCTTCAACATACTAACAAAAACAATATACCTAGGTTAGGTTAGATTAGGGTTGGTTAGGTTAGGTTAGGTTAGGTTAGGTTAGGTTAGGTTAGGTTAGGTTTGGTTAGGTTAGGTTAGGCTTGGTTAGGTTTGGTTAGGTTAGGTTTGGTTAGGTTAGGTTAGGTTAGGTTAGGTTAGGTTAGGTTAGGTTTGGTTAGGTTAGGTTAGGTTAGGTTAGGTTAGGTTAGGTTAGGTTAGGTTAGGTTAGGTTAGGTTAGGTTAGGTTTGGTTAGGTTAGGTTAGGTTAGGTTTGGTTAGGTGAGGTTAGGTTAGGTTAGGTGAGGTTAGGTTAGGTAAAGTTAGGTTAGGCTAGGTTAGGTTAGATTAGGTTTGGTTAGGTTTGGTTAGGTTAGGTTTGGTTAGGTTAGGTTAGGTTAGGTTTCGTTAGGTGAGGTTAGGTTAGGTTAAGTTAGGTTAGGCTAGGTTAGGTTAGATTAGGTTTGGTTAGGTTTGGTTAGGTTAGGTTAGGTTAGGTTAGGTTAGGTTTGGTTAAGTTAGGTTAAGTTTGGTTAGGTTAGGTTAGGTTAGGTTTGGGTAGGTTAGGTTAGGTTTGGGTAGGTTAGGTTTGGTTAGGTTAGGTTAGGTAAGGTTAGGTTAGCTTAGGTTAGGTAAAGTTTGTCAGGAAACTGGACACGTATTTCCTGACGTGGGTCTCAGTCATAAGATGACCCACAGCTGGAGCTTTTGGTCATCTGAACGAGGCCTTCCGCAGGCTTACCGGCAGCTGTCGACACGTCAAACCACAGCATCACAAACGAGCAAGAGTAGAATCTGCTCTCCAAGACGCAGCATCAGACAACATCTTCCACGGACAATGGTCGTATAACCAACACTTAGACTCAACACACTTCCTCCAAACATCAGCAATATTACCAACAATTCTCCGTGCGTGAGTTGAGCTATGTGCGGCAAGCACCAACAGTTGTGTTGATCAGGCTAACAACCGGGAGGCCTGGCCTAGTTGTTGGCCTAGCTTCCGTGTTTTATCTCCATATATATGTGTGCATACTCACCTAGTTGTGGTTTCAGGGGTCGAGTCATAGCTCCTGTGTGTGTGTTTGTGTGTGTCTGTGTGTGTGTGTGTGTGTGTGTAGATAGATAGATATATAATAAATACATAGATAAATAGATAGATAAACTTCAAAAAACATAATTCACAGTATCATGTCAACACAGGTCGACAATACTGAAGTTCAGATTTCATCGCTGGAAAAAAGATAATATGTAAATTAGCTAATAACGAGACTGATTGTTGGGTTCTTTAAAAATATAAGATCATCGCGTGAAGCACGAGGCCTGAACGTTGCCTGCGTTATTATTGTTGCTTTTGTTATTTTTGTTGCTTGTGTTATTATTGTTGCTTGTGTTATTTTTGTTGCTTGTGTTATTATTGTTGCTTGTGTTATTATTGTTGCTTGTGTTATTATTGTTACCTGTGTTATTATTCTTGCCTGCATTATTATTGTTGCTTGTGTTATTATTGTTGCTTGCGTTATTATTGTTGTTTGGTATTATTGTTGCTTGTGTTATTATTGTTGCTTGTGTTATTATTGTTGCTTGTGTTATTATAGTTGCCTGCGTTATTATTGTTGTTTGTTATTATTGTTGTTTGTTATTATTGTTGTTTGTTATTATTGTTGCTTGTGTTATTATTGTTGCTTGTGTTATTATTGTTGCTTGTGTTATTATTGTTGCTTGTGTTATTGTTGCTGTGTTATTATTGTTGCTTGTGTTATTATTGTTGCTTGTGTTATTATTGTTGCTTGTGTTATTAATGTTGCTTGTGTTATTATTGTTGCTTGTGTTATTATTGTTGCTTGTGTTATTATTGTTGCTTGTGTTATTATTGTTGCTATTGTATAAGTCATAGTGGATTGGTTTTTATTCATGTGTATACATTTCAAATACATTTACATACATTATATACATAGCACATATGTAGAGAACCTAGGATAACCCAAAAAAGTCAGACAGAGTGACTTATTTCCATTGGGGTCCTATGTTATTATTGTTGCCTGCGTTATTATTGTTGCTTGTGTTATTATTGTTGCCTGTGTTATTATTGTTGCTTGTGTTATTATTGTTGCTTGTGTTATTATTGTTGCCTGTGTTATTATTGTTGCCTGCATTATTATTGTTGCTTGTGTTATTATTGTTGCCTGCGTTATTATTGTTTCTTGTGTTATTATTGTTGCCTGCGTTATTATTGTTGCTTGTGTTATTATTGTTGCCTGTGTTATTATTGTTGCTTGTGTTATTATTGTTGCCTGCGTTATTATTGTTGCTTGTGTTATTATTGTTGACTGCGTTATTATTGTTGCTTGTGTTATTATTGTTGCTTGTGTTATTATTGTTGCTTGTGTTATTATTGTTGCTTGTGTTATTATTGTTGCTTGCATTATTATTGTTACTCTGTGTTATTATTGTTGCCTGCAGTTATTATTGTTGCTTGTGTTATTATTGTTGTTGTGTTATTATTGTTGCCTGGTTATATTGTTGCTTGTGTTATTATTGTTGCCTGCGTTATTATTGTTGCTTGTGTTATTATTGTTGCCTGCGTTATTATTGTTGCTTGTGTTATTATTGTTGCTTGTGTTATTATTGTTGCTTGTGTTATTATTGTTGCTTGTGTTATTATTGTTGCTTGCATTATTATTGTTACCTGTGTTATTATTGTTGCCTGCGTTATTATTGTTGCTTGTGTTATTATTGTTGCTTGTGTTATTATTGTTGCCTGTGTTATTATTGTTGCTTGCGTTATTATTGTTGCGTGTGTTATTATTGTTGCCTGTGTTATTATTGTTGTTTGCGTTACGTATTGAGCTTACGTCAATTATTGTTAAATACGTCACGTATTGTTGAGTGCGTCAAGGACTGCTGCATGCGTCAAGGATTGCTGTGTGCGTCAAGGATTGCTGGGTGCGTCAAGGATTACTGTGTACGTCAAAGTCTGTTAGGTGCGTCAAAGATTGGTGCGCGCTTCAAAAGCACTGTTGCGTGCGTCAGTTACAGCTGCGTACGTCAAGATGGTATTTTGTTTTTAATAGTGCTTCAGTGACTGCTTCGTTCGTGGACGTCGGTATAGTGCGTCGTGGATTGCGCGCATCGTCAAGATCCGAGGCACCGGCTAAGCGTCGAGGGCATTTTTCCGCGAATCGGCGATTGTCGCGTGCGTCAGGGTAGTATTGCGTGACGCAGGGTGACGCAGTGCATAACAGGCCCAATTAGGCCCAAAGTGCGGCTGATCGCTTAATCTCGTCCCATAAACATTACCAAAACAGAAATTATTGTTATTATTATTATTATTATTATTATTATTATTATTATTATTATTATTATTATTATTATTATTATTATTATTATTATTATTATTATTATTATTATATGCACTAGACCCGTGTGGTTCCTTCAGCGTTATGGACGGTGGAGGCTCGATCCTCCGTCTTCAAAACACATAGCGTATTTTTTAACCTCCTTATTTACCCCTTAAAGGTGAAAAAGAAGAGAGCAAATGAGTAAATCTCGCCTCTAAAGCTGCAATGCAATCCTTGCAAGATATCGCGTGTTTCACACGCACTTAGATCAACCTGGCGCGTGGTTGCCTGCAACCAAACGTGCCCAAAATAACGCATATGTCATGATAGCCGTTTCAGCTCTATCGACTTTAATACGAGGGTGGACCTTGTAGAGAGGTGGTCTTAATTCTCGGGGTGGTGGGCAGACCTGCATTAGCCTGGGAAGGAAGACGCTTAATACTTTTTTTTTATTGGTAATAAAGGGATTTATTACCGACAAGTATTAATTAAGTATAAATTAAGACAGTATTACTGTATCGGTCGTGGTTCCTCGGTCACTGCAAGTGTGACCTCAGTCACTCCAAGTGTGACCTCGGTCACTCCAAGTGTGACCTCGGTCACTCCAAGTGTGACCTCGGTCACTCCAAGTGTGACCTCGGTCACTCCAAGTGTGACCTCGGTCACTCCAAGTGTGACCTCGGTCACTCCAAGTGTGACCTCGGTCACTCCAAGTGTGACCGACGCCCATATAAAATATTCTAAATTATATCAGATGTTTACATTATTTTATTATTATTAATATTATGGAGAAGAGATAAACCCACTAAGAGAGCATAGAGTGATTGGAGCGTGGGAGATAATGAGCTTTGATCCGAGGTATTGAGTGGGTGACTCAATTCCTAGGATTAAGAGCCCTTCATCACCCTTGAAGGGGGTTACAAAGGGAGTTCAAAAGTAGACTAGAGGCGTGCAGCTGAACATACAGCACTGTGAGTGGCAGGAACATCCTCAGAAGCGATCCCAGGACACTATTACTAGTATTACTGGGGTAAATCTAGAATATTGCAGAACAAACTACGAATATTACTAACATAACAAGAGAATAAACTCACATTTCAGGTATATAAACTCTGTGAATCTGTACAAAAATATGTATATATATATATATATATATTATAATATATATATATATATATATATATATATATATATATATATATATATATATATATATATATATATATATATATATATATATATATATATATATATATATATACACATACATATATATCTTATTATACAATATGAATAACGCTCTTGGCAATTTACGTTTGTGTTTGTTTATGTGTGGATGTGTAAGAATATACAATAACCTAAGAACCTAAGAACTAGTTTAAGTGCTGCAGACCGTGAAAATTATGTCTTTTAGGACACTGTAATGCAAGACAATCAGAGTTAGCAATCTACCTACCACACCTGCAAGACTCGAGCCGTACAATCGAGCGAACTAATCTAATCTATACGCAAATAACTTCCAAACTTTAGATTTTGAACAGTGGCTCTTCGTTTAAGATGTGATAACGCAGGCGGGCGTATCGCCTCCATCGTCAGATCATCACAGTTTCCTGCAAAGGCGAATCCCCCGTATGAGGAGAAATAACAACACATCGATGTATTGCGTTCAGTAAGTCTGATGGTTGAGTTCGTCGAGGCAGCGAGTCTGCCGCAGATATTCTACCAGTCACAAAAAGGCAATTTGTGAGGCTGGGAACAAGGGACGGTGGTGGCGGTAGGGCTTTGGGAAGGCAGGAAGGGCAAGCTGGTTATTTCCCGGTGACGGACGAATGTGTAACCAAGGCAGTAAGAGTTAATTCCCCGTGATATATTGATTAACTACTCGTAAACGATTAGCCGCCCCACGGCGCTCTGCCCAACCCCTCACAGCTTTTACACATCAACGACAATATATAAACAAATAAAAGAGAGGAGAAATAAAGGAATAAAAGATTTGCATCCGTTTGTTCTTTTTGGCATTCTATATTTTAAATATTTCCTTTTGTTATGCGTGTTATATCTATCTTTATTGATAAAGACTGTCTGCTGAGGCGTCAATTTGCCATCTGGTCCAGTAACTCCAGACATATATATCTTTTTTTCAGCAAGTGTTTGTATAATGAACAGCTTCTTCGTATTACCCGTGAAATCTCATAGAACATAGTTTTTTTATCCGCATATTGTCATCTACTTCATATCTCATGTGTACTGTTTTCCATCAGTTTTCCGACATCATTGGTTACAATTGTCAAAATCGTCGAGTCTGGTTAAAATTAAACCCAGTGTATAGACAAATCTTTCTTTTATTATTCATAATAAGTTTAATAATACAATATTATGTACATTTCTTGACTACAGATTTCCAAGTAATTCATACGTGGATAATAAATTTATCTTTGACGTGATCCTTTGTACTTTAGCACACAAACAAAGTTCACAGGTGTAAAAAGAGTTTTTCTGTGCCTATCAAGACGTTTTCGTTTACTGAATGAAGTTCTCATAGCACTAATATAAGTCCTCATAACGTTTATATATATACCCGTGAGGGGCTACATTGTAGTAGTAATGGTAGTTACAACAGTGACAGTAGTTGTGAGGTGAGGTCAGGATCACCATACCTGCTACGTTACTAGAGCCTCGTACAGACATTCAGAACATTAATAACAAACAGAGACAGGTGCGGTGTTGAGCAGGGGTTTTCTGTGTCACCCACCACGGTAGCGACTTTTTCAGTTGGGCTGCCATCCTTTATCCATCACCACTGTGGCGACTCGCAGTGGTGCTGCCATCCTTATCCATCCTGACCAACCCACTGCTGAGCGTGAAGCACCCACCAGACACTGGTGTTGATGCGGTGGGTATCCACTGGACGCTGAAGAAGTGAAGGTGGGTGTAAGTTCCTCGCTCGCTACTCATCTGTTGGACAACGGGATACACCCCAACAGGTAACTTCAGTGGGGTCTATAGAATCCCTCGATGAGGCAGGAGGGACCTACAAGCGTTTCACTGCAGGAAAAAAGAGGCGGCTTACAGAAGCCCGAAGGAAGTGTTGACGGGTCAATAGAGGTGAGAGACGCCGAGGGGAAGCAGAGGGGAGCCTGTCAGGCGCCGGTGTGGAGTTGCGGATCGTCGTTGCAGCATGGGAAGGAGGGGAGCTTACCTCGCAGCTGGTGTTAAACAGCCACGCGCCCCAGCTGGCTTCGGCAACCCCTGGAGGAACGCAGGTGGTGGAAGTTGCCTGGGTTGATCACATCCTCCGCAGCAAGAGAGGCTCTCCCGCCGACACAAGATCCGGTTTGTTGAAGGTTGGGTTGCCGAGGAGTTGCAGTGGGTGGCCAGGTAGTCGCCACCGCCGGCCACCGCTGGGTGGGTGAGGGGCGGCGGCGGCGGCACGGATGGCAGGGTGCGGCAGCGGCGGCACGGATGGCAGGGTGCGGCGACAGCGGCGGCACGGAAGGTATATTTACACCACTACATCACGACCGCACCAGATCCACTCCGACGTATTAGCAGTAATGGGAAACGGTCAACACAAACTAAATATACTCAGGGGTTAATCTAAGTATGAATGATACATATATTACAATGAAATTATTATAAATTCAGCTCTTGAGTCATATCACAAGTGCGGCTCGACTGCAGTCGAAGCCGTCACGGCTTCTCCAGTATTTACAAAGATGACTATGTACACGGTAGCGGGCACAGAGCTACGGGCGGCCGCTACACACGCCAGATGCTCACCACTTGCCCTTACCACTCACAGAAATAGTTCCCAAGAGATAATTTCTACTTGCCACATAGAAATAGCTGGTCCGATGTGTGTGTAGGGGCGAGGGTGGGCGGGAATGGGCAGCGGGTGTGAGCTGGGTGGTGGCGGCGAGCCCCATGGCATCACGGACGGTCTCCCGGCAGTCATGCGCCCCCACATATTCTTTAATTTCGAAATAAGACTTAGAGTCAAGCGTGTGGGTGGGCGGTGTGGAGGCCGCCCACAGGCCGCCCACGGGACCAGGTGTCGGGCGGTGGCCGCCCGCAGCAGCTGCCACCCGCCACCACTGGAATGTTCCAAACACGCGCACAAAAAACTCGAGGTAACCGCTAGTTAATGTTCACACGTAATATGAAGCTCGTTCTTTACACTACTACTTATCGCCTCAATGAGGAATCGCAGAAATAATCTGACACAGCGCTCCGCTGAGAGTCAGTCAGATTAGCTTATGGAATGTTTGGCGAAGTATGGAATGATGAATCTGCTACGGGTTCATATTTATACACTTCCTCAGCATAGCTCGAGGTTAGTCTATAGAAAATAGGTTTATCACTGAAGAAGTTTTCACATGGACACACCAGGTTTCTTACTGGTAAATAATCTGGCTTCGTGTTGACGATCTGGCCGCTCGGGGGGCCGCCCTCCTCCCGAAGAAGGGCCAGGCTGGCCGGCCCGGGGACTAGAGGTGCTTGGGACTCTCCTACTGCCGGCAGGAGCGACGAAGACGTTATAAGAACGCCTAGGTCACGGCCCCTCCAAACTTAGCCCTGGTAATGAAGACTAGAATGGCGAGGGGCGGTAGGTGGAGTCCTGAGGAAGCTTTCTTGGCTCCCACTGATTGCTGGTCAGTACGCTGGCTCCTGCCACAGGTTGAGCGACCATCAGTGGGAGACCGCGTGCGAAGGCGCCACGCTATGAGGTGGCATCTGTGGTGAGAGTAGGGGTCCAGGCGGTGAGTGCTGGGGCGGCAGGTGGGTAGGGGAACCGTGCATGGTCTGGTGAGTGTAGCCTGGGTATTTTAGTTCTCTGGGAAGCTCTACTGACCTGGGCTGTCCGTAGTCTGGCGTGGGCGTGATCTGTTGTCCTGGCCCGGGTGGTGTGCCGTTGACGCCTTGCCCGTCAGGACCCTGGCCAAGTATAGGAGGTGTCATCCGTTTCTCCTTCTGCCGTCTGTTGCAGAACCACACTCTCACTACCTCCTTCTCCAACTGCAGGCTGTCTGCTAACTGTGAGATCTCCTGTGCTGAGGGTTTGGGTTGCTTGTGAAAATGTTGTTCCAGGGCTCCTTTCACAGACACTTCTATGGAGGTCCGCTTTTTGCGCTTCCTTCCCTGGGCGGCAATCTTGTCGATGGAAGTGGGACTACCTGTAGTGGAGTCTGCCTCTTCAAGCCACTTCATTAGCAACGGCTTCAGCTTGCACATGTTCTTGAAAGATAACTGTAAAGCTTCGAACCTACAGATGGTGGTCTGGGAGAACACATTGCCGTAAAGGGTTCCCAAGGCCAGACCAACGTCCGCCTGTGTGAATCCCAGCTTGATACGCCTCTGTTTAAACGACTTAGCGAACTGTTCCAGGTCGTCACTTGTCGGGGTCTCCTCTTCGACTTCGTGATGTACGTGGTGATCAGGTGTGACTGGGGACTCGCAGTGCATGTCCCTCAGGTGCCCCGGGTGCATCTGATGGGGCAGCATGCCATTCATGGAGGCGTAGGCATGGTGGCCCAGCGGGGACCCCCCGTTGCCCGCCGCCAGACTACTGTACGGAGATGAGACGGGAGGCTGCCAGGCATGTGTCATGTGATGGGGTGGACGGTGGTGGATAGCCACTTCTGAAGGTTGAGGTTTAATATCCTGGTGGAGGCCTGGGTGAGGGTGCATGGCCCAGTGGCTGGGGTCTGACGGAGGGAGACCCACCCATGGGTTGTGGGCCATGGGCGCCTGATGCTGGGGCATGTACTTCATTTCATGGGCATCACGCCCATACCCTTGAGTGTTCACTATGTTCATGGTGAGACAGTCTGGCACACTGACTGGATCAGAACACACTGCACTTGATGCGATGTAAGTTGTTGTAGCCATTACACAGCAAGTCTGATCAGACTTGCAAACAGTGTGGCCGCGACTCTGCCTACAAACTCACAACTGAAGTACACTTGCGCGCTACCATCCACCAACAGTGGCTGGCTCCGCCTCCTTCACTCCCCCGTCCCTCATTGGTCACCACCCCAGCTAGACTCTAGCCGTGCGTGACGTCATGCTACCCTGGCACCTCATTGGTCCGCTCACGGACACCAACCTCAGACGGATACGGCTCCTGTTTTCCGTCCCTTTCCGTCCCGACTTACTCCTGTCCATTTCGCCGAATGATTCTCCCCGCTAGCGAGTTCGACGTTTCTGTAACACGCACCAGAGTTCGAAGACGTACGCAGAAGCGACGGAATCGGTTGGTTTGGAAGGAAATTCGGGTACGAAAGAAGCAGATGTTCCGCTCGAGTGGTTGTGGGCGGGGCCAAGGTGATGTACGGCGTGGTGGGCGTGGCCAGACGTGGCTCCTCCCACCGGACTTCGCTCAATGTTTACTTCGAAGTCGGCGGCAGCCTGGCCTGGCGCGTGCCGTCCCACCGCCGCTCTCCGCCTACAACCAGGTGGGTTCCCGCATGACCACCATCACTCACACGCAACAATTATTTAAATAACTCTGATAATCTCCTTGAATAGATTATGATAACTCGGAACAAATAATTTTCCTAATCGCACGGAGTCACTCCTTAGACCACTTCCTTTTTTTTTTCGCCTTCGTCAATTGGAAATCAATGGAAAACGAAAAGTTCCTTTTGTTGGGGCGTTGTTCCGGATCCCTGCCGCAATTACGCCCAGTTTTTTGTTTAAACGCTGCCATGAGTTTATTTTCCCTAATGCACTGTCGTATTGAATACATCACGTCACAGATCCAGTAGCTAATAGATTCTTGTGGCTTTATTTATAATCCGATTACGGCAGATATCTTCACTATAAATTATAAGAGGCTCTTTTAGACTCATCCTCTTTCAAAACTTTCGCGTAAAAAAAAGGTCCTTGGAGGCTAGAGTGTTCCCGCTGACACCTAGTTACAAAATGATAGGCTCGGTGTTGTCAGGCTCGGTGTTGTCAGGCTCGGTGTTGTCAGGCTCTGGCTGTCATCAATGCAACATTGACCTTTTTCTTTATTGTTAGGAGAAAGAAGAACATGTTCAGCACCTGGATCATTTTTTGTTATTGATTAGTGAATGTTCGGAGTTTCCAGACATCAGTTTATTAAGATAAGATAGTGACTGCTGCAGCGTGGCTTGATGGATGGTCTTACTTGTACTGTAAGTCGTGAATAGAAGTGCACGTCGTGGTTAAAGAACGTTTCACTTGCTGGAGGCTTCACCAAACCCCCGGTAGGCGAAACGTCGTATTGGTGAAAGATTTCTTTGAAGAAGTTGCCTTTTAAAAGCATCCGTCGACTCCTAGAAACTTGTTTTATGTATATCTTGAGGATAAAAATACTTTATATATTATAGGAGACGTTTTGCCACGAGTGGCTATTCTCAACTTTACGTAAGTGTCCTCAGCCACAGCTCGCTGGTATCACAATACTGTTTACAATATATTTTGTATAATGATGTGTGAAAGTGGTGGCCAGGGGTCGAGGCGCCCCTTCCCCTCCCCGTGCTGTCACACGTGTTTAAACTGGCACTCTCCGTGGCATTCAGAGTAAGACCTGCTGGGGGCTCGATTATCCGTTCACTAAAAGCGTGAATGGGGACACCTGATGGTGCCACGAAGTGCAGTGAATTGACTGATGGCACTTTTGGCACTCATTGATGATGGCAAGGTTCTTCAACAGGTAGAATGGCTGTTTACTGAGGGCACTTTACACCGCTACTTACCGAATACAGTACCTGTCTGCAAGGCTTTCTGGAGTACCTGTCTGCAAGGCTTTCTGGAGTACCTGTCTGCAAGGCTTTCTGGAGTACCTGTCTGCAAGGCTTTCTGGAGTACCTGTCTGCTTGGCTGATGAGAGTGTCTGCCTGCGCGGCTGATTAGAGCACCCATTCGACTGATTCTAGTACGAGTGTATGACTGTAGGACGTGCATGGCTGATCTTTGTACACATGTGCACGGCTGACTAGAGTACCTGTTTGTACGACTGATTAAAGAACCAATCTGCATGGCTAGGATCTGTCCGCGTGATTGACTGGAGGACAGCGTGCATGGCTGACTCGGGGAACCTGTCTGCATGGCTGATTGGAGGACCTGTCTACATGACTGATTAGAGTACTAGTCGCTGGTGCTCATCGGTTGAATGATTAGAAGGTCAACCGGCCGAAATGTGTGCTAGAGAACATCTTAGACATATTTTGATTATTGAGTTTGGTTAGTACCTGGCTCCAGTACTTCCCCTGACCTGTTGATTGTAAGCAGGTCCTGGTCCTGCTTGTAGGTTGGTCTGTTTGCCACATGTATCTGGGCCTGATGACACATGTATTCTGATCCTGGTTTTATATGTATCCTGATCCTTGTGATATCTATATATCCTGGTCCAGGTGATACATATTTTGGCTCTGATGACACTTGTATGCTAGTTCTGGTGACATAGATCCTGGAACTGGTAAAACATGTATCTTAATCCTGGTGACACATGTATCCTGACCCTGACGGCTCATGAATTCTGATAATGGTGATACATATATCCTGGCCCTGGTGACACATGTGTAATAGCTCCTGTGACACATATACCCTGGCCCTGATGATATATGTATTCTGGTTCTAGTGACACTTATAGGCTAGTCCTGGTGACACTTGTATCCTGACCTAGGTGACACATATATTCTAGCAGTGATACATGTATCCTAGAGCTGGTAATACCTATCCTGGTTTTAGTGACACATAACCCTGGCTTAGGTGACACATATATATCTTGACCCTGGTGATACTACTACTTCTGCTGCTACTACTACTGCTACTACTATTACTACTACTGCTACTACTACTACTAATACTACTACTACTACTATTATTATTATTATTATTAATACTACTACTACTAGTACTACTACTAATAATAATAATAATAATAATGTATGTCCGAACGTATTTTCCAGAGTTGGTTAAACGCGTCGATGTTCAAAGAACGCATTTGCGTCAAGAAGTGAACATTCTTCTTGAAGTCTGTTATTGTCGGAACATTCGCGTTCGAAAATTTTAGAGAACGCAGCTATATAACGGAACGATCGGGATTCAGCTTGAGAGTATGTATCGTCTTGCCTTGAAGGAATTCTGAACGTGTGGCAGTACGAGTACTGAGAACGTGTGGCAGTACGAGTACTGAGAACGTGTGGCAGTACGAGTACTGAGAACGTGTGGCAGTACGAGTACTGAGAACGTGTAACAGCATGAGTACTGAGAACGTGTAACAGCATGAGTACTGAGAACGAGGGAAACAGAAATACTGAGAACGTTGAGAATTGAGAACGTCTCGCAACACGAATACTTAAGAACGTGTGGTAGTATCAGTTTCTAGAAACTCGAAAAAGTACAACTCTGAACGTGTCTTAGAATGAACATTGTGAACGCCTCTTTAAGATGAACGTGAATGCGTAAGTCACGTTATCTTGAAGGAGATTCGAACGCATTGTAGTGCAGTAAGCGCATTTACAAAACCGCAAAGCGATGTGAGCGCATTACGCGTCAACTGTTTTCAGCGTATTTCTCAAAAAAAAAAAAGCGCAAATGCGTCGCCTTGAAGAGGATCACTTCGCGTTAGGAAATATACGAACGCGAAGCAAGGGAAAATGACCTCACAGTAGTTTTTAACTAACTTGAACGTGACGTGAAGGTAAGAACGCTGCCGTTCCGTCAACATGTCTTGAACGGATCACCTGAAAACGAACTCTCGTAAGCGTGTAACATGAACGTTCAATACATGTACGTTGTACATGCGTACCATACGTTGTACATGCGTACCATACCTTGTACATGAGGACCGTACGTTGTACATGCGTACCGTACGTTGTACATGCGTACCATACGTTGTACATGCGTACCATACCTTGTACATGTGTACCATACGTTGTACATGCGTAACATACGTTGTACATGCGTACCATACCTTGTACATGTGTACCATACGTTGTACATGCGTACAATACCTTGTACATTCATACCATACGTTGTACATGCGTACCATACCTTGTACATGCGTACCATACGTTGTTCATGACGAATTAGACGCATGTACAACATCTGGGTGTCTTTATTGTAGACGTTTCGCCCTCCAGTGGCCCCTTCAATACAACATAATGGGAAGACTGTAGAAGCATATACAAAATACGAGGTAATCAGTCCCTTAGTCAAGGAGCAGGTGATGTACACTGTAGTCTTGTAGAATCTTATTTTGTACATTCTTGTACAGTCCTCACACTACGTCCTTGTATTGCTAAAGCCACTGGAGGGCGAAACGTCTACAAATTAAGGACACTCAGATGTTGCATGTGTCTAATTCTTAATTAATATATGTATATGGGAGCGGTGAACACCACGTTGAACGAATTAATGAACATCGATAAAAAGAATCCTTGAGTACGTGAGCGTAATGTACACTAATTGTACGCTTGCCGCGGGACGTACAGCGTGTGTACGTTAAACGCTAAAAAACGCGGTGCCTGCGGAACGTGGAAAAAAAATCGCGTTAACTGTGAGAGAGTCTCACTGTCGCGATTTCATCAACGAGATGATGTGAAGGGCATCGCGCGAGCGACTGTGTTGCTTCACTTGTAAATGTAAGTGCATTGTTGTAAAACTGTAAACATCGCCTTGTAAATGTAAATATATTATTGAAAAACTGTAAACATCGCCTTGTAAATGTAAACATATTATTGAAAAACTGTAAACGTCGCCTTGTAAATGTAAATATATTATTGAAAAACTGTAAACATCGCCTTGTAAATGTAAATATATTATTGAAAAACTGTAAACGTCGCCTTGTAAATGTAAATATATTATTGAAAAACTGTAAACGTAACCTTGTAAATGTAAATATATTATTGAAAAACTGTAAACGTAACCTTGTAAATGTATAACTTTTCTGGTCAAACAAATCCGAACGTCGCCTAACATTTTTCGAACGGAAAAGCCATCGATTTTTTTTCCCCTTTTTTTCCCACGAGGCGCCGTGAGGTGTACACCGCGTACACCTTGTCTCGTGAGCGCTAAACCCACATGGGTCATTGGTAAGAGCGTGATCTTCCGTCCGCAGTATTTGTGAACGAGTGAACGCGATCGCAGGAAAGATGAACGAGCTGTTAAAATGGCGATAAACAGAACCATCACTAACAGCCAGACTGATCACAGTCAGCGCCGATAGCAGCAGACGGAGGATAGATCCTGCACTATTTTTGACGCTATGTGACCTATACGGCTTCATAATAATAATACAATGACAGTGACAATAATATATATATATATATACATATATATATATATATATATATATATATATATATATATATATATATATATATATATATATATATATATATATATATATATATATATATATATATATATATATATATAATATCTTTCTAAAATTTTCTATTATACGTTTAAAGATATACTTTTTTTCAGTTATGTTAATGTAAAAATTAATAATTTTTATCAAAAGAACCTTAGAAAACTTACCTAACCTTATTATAACAAGCGCAATTTAATTTAGCCTAATACAACTTAATATATTTTAGATAAGTTAACAATAATTTAATAATAAACAAATACAATGAAATATATATTTTTCGTTATGTTCAGAATGATTTTGGCGAAATTATTGTATACACAAATTTTCGCTATATATATATATATATATATATATATATATATATATATATATATATATATATATATATATATATATATATATATATATATATATATATATATATATATATATATATATATATATATATATATATATATATATATATATATATAGTGCAATATTTGTTATATTTTTACGTTGCGTTTAGTTTCTGTTATTCGTGATTTTGTGATAGCGGATATTTCTAAGATCACACGCGATGCCTGGCGACTATTGCGCATGTTATTGTGAATAGTGATCGCGTCATTGTGCGTGATGATCGCGGTACTGTGTGTGGTGATCGCGTAGTTACTAATCGCGTCATTACATGTGATGATTGCGTGGTTGCGTTTAATAATCGCGTGGTTGCGTGTGAAAGCTGCGCGATAGCGTCTTGAAAGATGTGTGATTGCGTTTCAGAAACTGCGTCATCGCGTGTGGAAAACTGCGTCATGGCGTGTGATAAATGCCTCATTGAGTATGATATACACATCACTGCGTATGATATTAGCGCCTTTCCGCATGGTAATAGTTTGCGTTATCAATTAATCACGTTAACCCGATACGCTTTTAATAATGACAAGTTCAATAACATTCCACCATTAAGCTCAATAACACCCTACCATTAAGCTCAATAACACCCTACCATTAATTATGTTCAAAAACACTCCTCTATTAAGTTCGACAAGACTCCACCATTAAGTTCAACAACACTCCACCATTAATTTCAACAACACTCCACCATTAAGTTCAATAACACTGCACTATTAAGTTCAATAACACCCCACAATTAAGTTAAAAAATACCCCACCATTAAGTTCAATAACACCCCACTATTAAGTTCAATAACACCCCACCATTAAGTTCAACAACACCCCACCATTAAGTTCAATAACACTGCACCATTAAGTTAAATAACACTGCACCATTAAGTTCAACAACACCCCACCATTAAGTTCAATAACACCCCACCATTAAGTTCAATAACACCCCACCATTAAGTTCAATACCACCCCACCATTAAGTTCAATAACACTGCACCATTAAGTTCAATAACACCCCACCATTAAGTTCAATAACACTCCACCATTTACTCCATTGTTATGACACTGTAACTAGGTTAGATTACATACATTAAAATTAAACTTAACATCCTCTAACAATTAACTAACTTATTAATAGCTAATATTGTTTTTCGTTTGAAAGGCTATGTGAGGATCCAATTTCTCGTTAGATCACATTTCGCTCTAGGCAGAGCTTTATGAGGATCTACGAAGGGCGAAATGTTGCCTATATTTAAAGCTTCGGTCTTTAAGTAGTGTTCCCGTAAGTCTTTAGTCTTGAGACTGAAGCGATCAGTCTTTTTTTCTTTGTTTTTTTTTTGCGGTTAAATGACTCTCGCGATTCGTTGCTAATTCGTAAAATGGCGAGTTTCGTGTGCGGGACACTGATCGCGAGTAGCGTTTGTAGGCTCGATCCTCCGTTCGATATTCGCGGTACCGCGATCCCCAAGCCGCCCCAGGTTGTTGTGTTTTGTACACTGGTATGACTTCCGCTGTTGTTGCAGTCACCGCTACACGCTACCATAACTACCACCACTACCACTACTACTACTACCACCACTACTACTTCTACTACTTCTACTACTACTACTACTACCACTACCACCACTACCACCACCACAACCCTGGGGAGTGCAAGAGGAGGGTGATGATCAGGGCTTGATGAGTTTACTGGTCTGCGAGGGGAATAGAGGATGGTAGTGATGAGTTTCCCCTCTCTCTCTCTCTCTCTCTCTCTCTCTCTCTCTCTCTCTCCTCTCTCTCTCTCTCTCTCTCTCTCTCTTCTCTCTCTCTCTCTCACATCTCTCTCTCTCTCTCTCTCTCTCTCTCTCTCTCTCTCTCTCTCTCTCTCTCTCTCTCTCTCTCTCTCTCTCTCTCTCTCTCTCTCTCTCTCTCTCTCTCTCTCTCTCTCTCTCTCTCTCTCTCTCTCTCTCTCTCTCTCTCTCTCTCTCTCTCTCCTTTTCTATTTTATTTCTTTCATTATTTTCTCACTTATACGTTTTATGTACTAAGTTCTCTCATTTACTCTCATATTCTGTTTCACTGTTTCATCTTTTTCTCGCTAATTATCCTCATCCTTCACTCTTCCCTCATCCTCTTCCGTCTCTCTTGCCCTCTCCCCTCCTCCTCTTCTCTCTTCTCCATTCGCCCCTCTCTAATTTCTCGCTCTTATGTCTTCAGTGTCATCTCTGGCTCTCCCTTTCTCTCCTCTACCTGCTTTTCACTTCTAACTTATCCTTCTCCACCTTCTCTCACTTCTCATTTCTCTCTTATCCCTGGCCTTTTGTTCTCACTTCTCTAACTCGTCCCTTTCCCCTTGTTCTCGTTTCTTCCTATCATCTCTGACTCGCTGCCTCTCCTCTCATCCTCACTCCTCTCCTCATGTCCTCTCCCCTCTCTCTCAATCTCCATATCGCCCATTTTGTTCCTCACTTCTCCCTCTCATTTCTAGCTCCCCCCCTCCCTCTCCCTCTCTCTCTCTCTCTCTTGTTCTTCACTCCTCCCTCTCATCACCGTCTCTCACTCACGCAGTTGGCTCATTATGCAAGGCAGGAGGGGGAAGGGGATGGGGTTGGGTAGGGGGAGGGGGGGTGACAGATGTGTACCTGAGAACCTCCATCCCACCGCAGCCTCCGCCTTCTGCTCCTCCTTCAGCAGAGCGCAAAGATCGATTCCCCTCTGTTTTTCATATATATCAGCACCTTCGCAGCCTCCGTCTACAGACGCTCCTTCAGCTGTAATAGTGGATCTCTGCCGTCAGCATCTTCGAAGATCCCAAGAACAGCAACGTCCGTCACAACAGCCTTCAGCGCCTTCTTCAGCAGTGAGCGATGGTCGCTGCTTCAAGTTTTCAAAGGCTGCCTCGATAATATCTTCAACAACACGTTATTTCGTATGGAAAATCCTTAATCAGCTGAGTTGTTGAGGCTGAGATCTACTGACCCGGGTTTTAGAGTCCGATGACCCGGTCAGTGATTGTACAACACCTGGTGTACCAGTGCTGGATATCAGTGATTGTGCAACAGCTGGTGTACCAGTGCTGGATATCAGTGATTGTGCAACACCTCGTGTACCAGTGCTGGATATCAGTGATTGTACAACACCTGGTGTACCAGTGCTGGATATCAGTGATTGTGCAACACCTGGTGTAGCGGTGCTGGATATCAGTGATTGTGCAACACCTGGTGTACCAGTGCTGGATATCAGTGATTGTGCAACAGCTGGTGTACCGGTGCTGGATATCAGTGATTGTACAACAGCTGGTGTACCTGTGCTGGATATCAGTGATTGTGCAACAGCTGGTGTACCGGTGCTGGATATCAGTGATTGTGTAACAGCTGGTATACCAGTGCTGGATATCAGTGATTGTGCAACAGCTGGTGTACCGGTGCTGGATATCAGTGATTGTGTAACAGCTGGTGTACCGGTGCTGGATATCAGTGATTGTGCAACAGCTGGTGTACCAGTGCTGGATATCAGTGATTGTGTAACAACTGGTATACCAGTGCTGGATATCAGTGATTGTGCAACAGCTGGTGTACCGGTGCTGGATATCAGTGATTGTGCAACAGCTGGTGTACCAGTGCTGGATATCAGTGATTGTGCAACAGCTGGTGTACCAGTGCTGGATATCAGTGATTGTGTAACACCTGGTGTACCGGTGCTGGATATCAGTGATTGTGCAACAGCTGGTGTACCGGTGCTGGACATCAGTGATTGTGCAACACCTGGTGTACCAGTGCTGGATATCAGTGATTGTGCAACAGCTGGTGTACCAGTGCTAGATATCAGTGATTGTGTAACAGCTGGTATACCAGTGCTGGATATCAGTGATTGTGCAACAGCTGGTGTACCGGTGCTGGATATCAGTGATTGTACAACACCTGGTGTACCAGTGCTGGATATCAGTGATTGTGCAACAGCTGGTGTACCGGTGCTGGATATCAGTGATTGTGCAACAGCTGGTGTACCAGTGCTGGATATCAGTGATTGTACAACACCTGGTGTACCAGTGCTGGATATCAGTGATTGTACAACAGCTGGTGTACCGGTGCTGGATATCAGTGATTGTGCAACAGCTGGTGTACCAGTGCTGGATATCAGTGATTGTACAACAGCTGGTGTACCGGTGCTGGGTATCAGTGATTGTGCAACAGCTGGTGTACCGGTGCTGGATATCAGTGATTGTGTAACAGCTGGTATACCAGTGCTGGATATCAGTGATTGTGCAACAGCTGGTGTACCGGTGCTGGATATCAGTGATTGTGCAACACCTGGTGTACCGGTGCTGGATATCAGTGATTGTGCAACAGCTGGTGTACCGGTGCTGGATATCAGTGATTGTGCAACACCTGGTGTACCAGTGCTGGATATCAGTGATTGTGCAACAGCTGGTGTACCAGTGCTGGATATCAGTGATTGTGTAACAGCTGGTATACCAGTGCTGGATATCAGTGATTGTGCAACAGCTGGTGTACCGGTGCTGGATATCAGTGATTGTGTAACAGCTGGTGTACCAGTGCTGGATATCAGTGATTGTGCAACAGCTGGTGTACCGGTGCTGTATATCAGTGATTGTGCAACAGCTGGTGTACCGGTGCTGGATATCAGTGATTGTGCAACAGCTGGTGTACCGGTGCTGGATATCAGTGATTGTTCAACAGCTGGTGTACCGGTGCTGGATATCAGTGATTGTTCAACAGCTGGTGTACCGGTGCTGGATATCAGTGATTGTTCAACAGCTGGTGTACCGGTGCTGGATATCAGTGATTGTACAACAGCTGGTGTACCAGTGCAGGGAATCAGACTTTTTTTCCCCTGAAGTAACCATGGTTTTGCTGGTGAATTTAAAGTCTGAAAGCATTTATGGTACTTGAAATGATTTAGAAGCTAATTTCTATATTACGTATACTGTCACCTCTTAGCATGAGACCCACGGCGGTCACCTAACATCCAGGTACCTATTAAATGCCTGGCGAACAGGGATAACAGGTGTAAGAAGGCCTGCACATACGTTCCTAGTTCGTGGCCTTCCACTGTAAGTCTATGGTCACCCTCAGAGTTATAAGAACTCTTTCTGTATTCTGAGAGAATCAATATCTTGGTGTGAATGGCCAGGAAGCCTCTTAGTCAGGAAGATGATGGAGAGGGGGGGGGAAAGGAAGTCTCTATTGGAGGCTCCTCCTCCTCCTGTCATGATGTAGCAAGGCAAACAATGCTCCATTCACACTGAAAATAAAGGTGGAGCTTTCTGTCTGTGATGGCGGTGCTGATGATACTGTCTGTAGGGCGATGGCGGTGATTCTCCTTCTGTTACAGCTGCTGTGGTGATGATAATGAGGATGGTGGTGTTTTTGGTGATGATGGTGCCGCTCCTACTATTACTACTACTACTATCACCGTTAACACGACTATTAACACTTCAACTACACACTACTAATACTACCACCACTACTACCTACATTTAAAAGACCTATAACACCATTTGCTGCTATCACAACTACCACCACCACTGCTATTACTGTGCTTATACACCTAGAGATGATGATGATGATGATGATGATGATGATGATGATTGATAATAATAATAATAATAATAATAATAATAATAATAATAATAATAATAATAATAATAATAATAATAATAATAATAATAATAATAATAATAATATAATAATAATATAATAATAATAATAATAATAATAATAATAATAATAATAATAATAATAATAATAATAATAATAATAATAATAATAATAATAATAATAATAATAATGATAATAATAAGAATAAGAATAATACTATTTATTTCTTCAAGTACATTTACTACATATATAGACCATAGCTGACATCAATAACATACTACTATATAGAAAGCCCCTTGTTATGCTGAGCATTTCGGGCAAATTAGGTCAATTTTGTCCTCAGGATGCGACCCACACCAGTCGACTAACACCCAGGTACCTATTTTACGGGGGACCGACCCCGGACCTCAGTGCGTAAGGTGAGTGCGCTAGCAGTCGAACTTCCACTGAAATGTGAAGTGTTTCTGCAGTGTGATTCAGGGTATCTCGTGTATACACCAGTGATGAAGTGTAAAGAAGTGTTATCTTCAGTGTATACACACTGAGAGATGTGCATCTCCTAGTGACAGAGTGTATATCATGATCACCGAAGATGTGTATCTCGGTGTATACACACCGAGAGATGTGCATCTCCTAGTGTATACACACCGAGAGATGTGTATCTCCTAGTGTATACACACCGAGAGATGTATATCTCCTAGTGTATACACACCGAAAGATGTGTATCTCCTAGTGTATACACACCGAGAGATGTGTATCTCCTAGTGTATACACACCGAGATATGTATATCTCCTAGTGTATACACACCGAGATATGTATATCTCCTAGTGTATACACACCGAGAGATGCCTATACCATTAATCTCAGCAATAATCCCTAATGCTGGAGACTGAAAGAGGTTTACAATGTTGATGTGAGTGTGCAGTGGACTACAGTCTAAATGACACTCCTGCTGAATTTAGACAACGGTTCTAAGAGAGCGGCAAGCTATCAGTCTTAGAAAATCTTCCTGGGCGTTGAGTTAAGAACATAGTACAAATGCTGGGCATAAATATGTCCAGCATTTCTGGACCTACCTGGAGTATACCTGGAGGGCATTCCGGGGATCAACGCCCCCGCGGCCCGGTCCACGACCAGACCTCCCAGTGGATCAGGTCCTGATCAACAAGGCTGTTGCTGCTGGCCACACGTTGTCCAACGTACGAACCACAGCCCGGCTGATCTGGCACTGACTTTAGGTATCCAGCTCCCTTTTGAAGACAACCAGGGGGTCTATTGGTAATTCCCCTTATGGCTGGTGGGAGGCTGTTGAACAGTCTTGGGCCCCGGACACTTATTGTGTTTTCTCTTAGTGTACTAATGGCGCTCCTACTTTTCACTGGGGGTATGTTACATCACCTGCCAAGTGTTTTGCTTTCGTAGGGAGTGATTTCTGTGTGCAGATTAGGGACCAGTCCCTCCAGGACCTTCCAGGTGTAGATTATGATGTATCTCTCTCTTCTACGTTCCAGTGAGTACAAGTCAAGTGCTTCCAGGCGTTCCCAGTAGTTAAGGTGTTTGATGGAACTTATATGTGCAGTAAAAATTCCCTGTACACTCTCTAGAGATGCAATTTCACCTGCCTTGAATGGGGATGCTAATGTACAGCAGTATTATATTATGTCCAGAAATAAGTCTGGACATTAGTCCATTTCTAGACTTATTTATGTCCGGAAATGCTGGACATAAATAAGAAAACGTTGTAGCAAACTTATCTCATTGGAAAGTAAGTACTAAGACAAATAACTCAGAAAATGTAAACGATTACAGCTATAATATAATATATATATATATATATATATATATATATATATATATATATATATATATATATATATATATATATATATATATATATATATTATTGTAACCACGAACGAGTAGTATTGATCAATAACTACACTGCACTAGCCAGGGTCGAACCCATGATGCTTTGGCCCGCCTCATGGTGAGCGAAAACACATGACGCTCTACTTCTCCCGTTAGTGTGTTCAACTTTCGCGATTTTTGTTTTTGTTTTTTAGTGTAATAGTGTTTTGTGTGTGTGTGTGTGTAATTGTATGTAATTTTCGGCAACAGAATGTTGCTTGTTTTCCTGGGTCTTGTGTTCGTTGTTTTCCTGTGGTCTTGTGTTCGTTGTTTTCCTTGGGTCTTGTGTTCGTTGTTTTCCTGTGGTCTTGTGTTCGTTGTCCTGTAAAAGTGTTTTTGTTTCGTGTCAAGATTGGTACCTTCCCGTTACCGTATTTGTCTTCACATAGAAAACGCCGTTTCTTTGTTTTCCTTACAATGACATTTTAATGTCACTTTTTTTTTTTTTTTGCATATTGCTCTGGTGTTTTCGCTGTATATTTGTGTCTGAGTTTTCTTCATTTGGATTTAAAATTCTCTTATTATTATTGTTGTTGTTGTTGTTGTTGTTGTTGTTGTTGTTGTTTTTGTTGTTGTTGTTGTTGTTATTATTATTATTATTATTATTATTATTATTATTATTATTATTATTATTATTATTATTATTATTATTATTATTATTATTATTATTATTATTTGAGGTTCAAAGTATCGGCATCATAGCTCACTGGAGTCTCTTAGAAATTAAAAATAAATCTATGTGTCTTGTCTTGTTAGATTATATGATGAGGTACTGGGCATCACTTAAGTAGGTCATGTCATCATTTCAGCTCACTTCACCATCGCAGCTCACACCATCATCTCAGAAGATCGTATCATCTACGTTCACAGCATCACCTCAGGAGATATTGAAATTTTCTCATCTGCCAGCATCACTTCAAAAATTTCACTTCATGATCATCTCAGAATGATATTAAAAATCTTCTCAACTCATAGCAAAAAATATATATAAAAATTCGGATCATCCTCGCAGGAGATCGTATCATACTCTCAAGAATATTGTACCCGTTTCTCAGTGGAACGTTTCAGCATCTGAGCCCAGAGCATCAGCTGAGATAAAGTGAAAGATTCGGACTTACAATGGAAGCTGTAAGCTTCTGTAACAGTAAATCGGGAGGTTCTTAAATAATCTACCCTCCTGGTGAACCCTTTTGGGAGGACCCCTCAGTGTGGGCGATTTGGGTTGGTTCCAATGTTATGAGGCTCTTCCCCTCGCTCTCCTCTCCTCTTTTCTCTCCCCTCTCTCCTCCGCCTACCCTCTCCTCCGACTCTCTCCTTCCCTCGGCCATTGCCAAAAATCTGGATAGTATTTTTTTTTTACTTTCATCAACTGAATTATTTTCATTAAATATTAAGGCATTTTGTTCTCAGTGTTTTAAATCTTTTGCATTTCCGTCTGAGTTCTCTTCTGCCTTTTCATCTTCTTGTCATTAGATTTAGATTTAGAAGACGAAGTAGCTAGTTTATTATGCATCCCATATCCATCCCGTGGACGCTAGTGACTAGTTTATTGTGTACCTCATATCCATGCCGTGGACGGTAGTAGCTAGTTTATTGTGTACCTCATATCCATGCCGTGGACGGTAGTAGCTAGTTTATTGTGTACCTCATATCCATGCCGTGGACGGTAGTAGCTAGTTTATTGTGTACCTCATATCTATGCCGTGGACGGTAGTAGCTAGTTTATTGTGTACCTCATATCCATGCCGTGGACGGTAGTGGCTAGTTTATTGTGTACCTCATATCCGTTCCGTGAACGGTAGTGGCTAGTTTATTGTGTACTTCATATCCGTTCCGTGAACGGTAGTGGCTAGTTTATTGTGTACTTCATATCCGTTCCGTGAACGGTAGTGGCTAGTTTATTGTGTACCTCATATCCATGCCGTGGATGGTAGTGACTAGTTTATTGTGTACCTCATATCCATCCGTGAACGGTAGTGGCTAGTTTATTGTGTACTTCATATCCGTCCCGTGAACGGTAGTGGCTAGTTTATTGTTTACCTCATATCTATACCGTGGAAAATAGCGTAAGAACATATATATACACAAAGGCAAAATAACTAGGCCGCCGAAAAAAGATTAACAATAGTTCATCTAGGAATATATTTACAAATTGCACTTCATCTGTTGCAAGCGTGTTCAGGATATCTGCTTAACATGTCCTAGCATCATGTTTTCATTAATACAGTGCCTTGACATATCACATAGGTTATTATATCGTTTATCTCTCCCTCCCTCAATAACTGCCAGATGTACTTGTAACCAAGCCTAAGCCTGGCTTATACTGCATTAGTCAGTCTGCGTATATACCAATCTGACAGAAGTGCTCGTAACCAAGTCTGAGTCTGGCTTCTACGACATCAGACTCTTTACACTGCAAGGTGTTCCGTCAGTGTGCTTATCTACGTTCATTTTGCACTGTTCTCCTACACAGACAACACTTGGGAGTTATTCCCACATGTAGAGTATTATTTCAGTTTTAGTTCAGCCGCCGCCACTGTTACCGCAGCACAGCCGCCACAGCCGCCGCCCCCGCCGCTGATGTCACCGTCGCTATTATCGCCGCCAGCACACTAACCACCACCACTAACACCACCCTTGCACAACATCATAACTACATACCACCACCACCACCACCACCACACCACTATTACCTCACGTTACCAGCACACACCAGCAACCACCACCCTCTATCACCATCAATACTTGCTACCACCACAAACACCAACACCGCAACACCAACAACCACCACCATACATTCTCTCCACTCACTAACACCATCACTACACACTAACACAACACACCAACCACTGGTACACACAACCACGACCACAACACACCAACCACTGCTACACACAACCACGACCACAACACACCAACCACTGCTACACACAACCACGACCACAACACACCAACCACTACCATCATCTCTGATCGATACAAGTTAAAATTCCCCCCACCGACTAGTTTTCAGTCTCGCATACAAACCACAGTCCAGACACCCAACTGCAGCCGTTGCTTCTCCTTCATGACTAGTGCTAAGAAACAAAGAAAACCAGAGAGAGAGTAGAAGAGAATAAATGTGTGTGTGAGTGTGTGTGTATGTTTGAGTGTGTGTGTGTATGAGTGTGTGTGTGTGTGTGTATGAGTGTGTGTGTGGGTGTGCGTGTGTGCGTGTGTATTCACCTAGTTATACTCACCTAGTTGTTGTTGCAGGATCGAGTTAGAGCTCCTGGCCCCGCCTCTTCACTGGTCGTTAATAGATCACTCTTCCTGCTCAATGAGCTTTATCATACCTCTTCTTAAAGCCATGTAAATATCCCGCCTCAACTACCTCACTTCCCAGACTATTCCACTTCCTGACTATCTGTGACCGAAGAAATACTTCCTAACATCCCTGTGATTCATCTGAGTCTTCAACTTCCAACTGTGTCCCCTTGTTGCTGTGTCCCATCTCTGGAACATTCTGTCTCTGTCCACCTTGTCTATTTCTCTCAGTATTTTATATGTCGTTATCATGTCCTCCCTATCTCTCCTGTCCTCCAGTGTCGTCAGGTCGATCTTCCTTAACCTCTCCTCGTAGGACATGTCCCTTAGCTCCGGGACTAGTCTTCTTGCAAACCTTTGCACTTTCTCTAGTTTCTTTACGTGCTTGGCTAGGTGTGGGTTCCAAACTGGTGCTGCATACTCCAATATAGGCCTGACATACACGTGTACTGGGTCCTGAACGATTCCTTATTGAGATGTCGGAAAGCTATTCATAGGTTAGGTAGGCGCCCATATGCTGCAGCAGTTATTTGGTTGATGTGCGCCTCAGGATTTGTGCCTGGTGTTATACTCACCCCAAGATCCATTTCCTTGAGTGAGGTTTGTAGTATCTGACCCCCTAGACTGTACTCCGTCTGCGGTCTTCTTTGCCCTTCCCCAATCTTCATGACTTTGCACTTGGTGGGGTTGAACTCCAGAAGCCAGTTTCTGGACCAGGCTTGCAGCCTGTCCAGATCCCTTTGTAGTTCTGCCTGGTCCTCGTCCGATTGAATTCTTCTCATCAACTTCACATCAACTGCAAACAGGGACACTTCTGAGTCTATTCCTTCCGTCACGTCGTTCACATATACTAGAAGCAGCACCGGTCCTAGGACTGACCCTGTGGAACACCACTCGTCACAGGCGCCCACTCTGACACTTCGTCATGTACGATGACTCGCTGATGTTTTCCCGACAGGTATTCCCTGATCCATTGTAGTGCCTTCCCTGTTATCCCTGCCTTGTTCACTAGCTTATGCACTAATCTCTTGTGTGGAACTGTATAAAAAGCCTTATTACAGTCCAAGAAAACGCAATCTTCCCACCCCCTCTCTCTCTCTTGTCTTACTGCTGTCACCCTGTCATAGAACTCCAGCAGGTTTGTTTGAGTGTGTGTATGAGTGTGTGTGTGTATGTATGTATGTGTGTGTACTCACCTATTTGTACTCACCTGTTTGTGGTTGCAGGGGTCGAGTCATAGCTCCTGGCCCCGCCTCTTCACTGATTGCTACTAGGTCCTCTCTCTCCCTGCTCCACGAGCTTTATCAAACCTCGTCTTAAAACTATGTATGGTTCCTGCCTTCACTACGTCACTTTCTAGGCTATTCCACTTCCTGACAACTCTATGACTGAAGAAATACTTCCTAACATCCCTTTGACTCATAGGAGTCTTAAACTTCCAATTGTGACCCCTTGTTTCTGTGTCCCCTCTCTGGAACATCTTGTCTCTGTCCACCTTATCTATTCCTCGCAGTATTTTATATGTCGTTATCATGTCTCCCCTAACCCTCCTGTCCTCTAGTGTCGTCAGGCCGATTTCCCTTAACCTTTCTTCGTAGGACAATCCCCTTAGCTCTGGGACTAGTCTTGTTGCAAATCTTTGCACTTTCTCTAATTTCCCGACGTGCTTGACCAGGTGTGGGTTCCAAACTGGTGCTGCATACTCCAGTATGGGCCTGACGTATATGGTGTACAGAGTCTTGAATGATTCCTTAGTGAGGTATTGGAACGCTATTCTTAGGTTTGCCAGCCGCCCGTATGCTGCAGCAGTTATCTGATTGATGTGTGCCTCAGGAGATGTGCTCGGTATTATACTCACCCCAAGATCTTTTTCCTTGAGTGAGGTTTGCAGTCTTTGGCCACCTAGACTATACTCTGTCTGCGGTCTTCTTTGCCCTTCCCTGATCTTCATGACTTTACATTTGGCAGGGTTAAATTCAAGGAGCCAGTTACTGGACCAGGCTTGTAGCCTGTCCAGGTCTCTTTGTAGTCCTGCCTGATCCTCGACTGATTTAATTCTTCTCATTAACTTCACATCATCTGCAAACAGGGACACTTCCCTGTGTGTGTGTATGTGTGTGTGTGCGTGTGATTTTGTGTGTGTGTGTGTGTGTGAGTGTGAGTGTGTGTGTGTGTGTGTGTGTGTATATGTGAGTGTGAGTGTGTGTGTTTGTGTGTATGTGTTTGTGTTTGTGAATACGTGTTTATCCTCGTATAGTTCCCCTCTGTCAAGATGTTTAACATTTTACATTGAAAATTTCACACTTCAAGTGATCATTTCAGTTCAGACCTAACACATGCTGCCACCCATTCACCCACAATTTACCCATTCATAAACATCCGTAACCAACTGTAAACATCCTGGGGCATCCATAAACATGAAGGATGTTTTGAACTTGGCAGCAAATGAGTTTGCCAAGAGTTTAGTGTTCTTCCTGTGTCAATCTTTCTTAAATAATCTCCCTCAGATCCTTCTCACTGACGTACTCAGTGTTTTATTACCCAACACAGATTCTTCATGAGGACTCTTAGTCGCTTTCTCTCATTCCATTGCATGTCTCGTATCTACGTTAAATTTAATTATCCATTTTGTCGCTTCAGTAGCTCAGTTTATCAAAGTCTTCTTTTGATTTGTGTTGTGTGTGTGTGTGTGTGTGTGTTGTCGGTATTTCTGTGCGTGTGAATTGTCATGTATCTTGTACCGGAGGCAAGACACATCAGGCACCATTACTCAGCTCTCGTCTTCCTTCCTAGAGGTGAATCCAGTCAAAAAACACAGACCATTACTCCTCTCTACTCCTTTCACAAGTCGTTGAACCCAGTCACACACACCCACACACACACACACACACACACACACACACACACACACACACACACACTCGTATTTCTTTCCCTTACTTAAGTCATAATATATTTTCTTCTTGTAAGTTTTTGTTATCATCTTTATATCTTGCTCATACACTCTGCCTTCTTTAACCAATATTTACAATGCTAAGCCTTTCATAACCTACCTACCTACATATATATATATATTCCCCTCATCAATTCTATCAATTCTAGTCTAGGTGGCCAAAGACTGCAAACCTCACTCAAGGAAAAAGATCTTGGGGTGAGTATAATACCGAGCACATCTCCTGAGGCACACATCAATCAGATAACTGCTGCAGCATACGGGCGGCTGGCAAACCTAAGAATAGCGTTCCAATACCTCACTAAGGAATCATTCAAGACTCTGTACACCATATATATATATATATATATATATATATATATATATATATATATATATATTATATAAACACATCGGCTTACACTACAGTTATAAAACTGCAACATTAACACCCCTCCTTCAGAGTGCAGACACTGTACTTTCCATCTCCAGGACTCAAGTCCGACCTGCCGGTTTCCCTGAATCCCTTCATAAATGTTATCTTGCTTACAGCACGTCAAGTCCTAAAAAACATTTGTCTCCATTCACTCATATCAAATACGCTCATGCATGCTTGCTGAAAGTCCAAGCCCCTCGCACACAAAACCTCTTTTACCACCTCCCTCTTACCTTTCCTAGGCCGACCCCTACCCCGCCTTCCCTCCACTACAGATTTATACACTCTCGAAGTCATTCTATTTCGTTCCATCCTCTCTACATGTCCAAACTATCTCAACAACCCCTCCTCAGTTCTCTGGATAATAGTTTTAGTAATCCCACACCGCCTCCTAATTTCCAAACTACGGATTCTCTGCATTATATTCACACCACACATTGACCTCAGACATGACATCTCCACTGCCTCCAGCCTTCTCCTTGTTGCAACATTCACAACCCATGCCTCATACCCATATAAGAGTGTTGGTATAACTATACTCTCATACATTTCCCTCTTTGCTTTCATGGATAAAGTTCTTTGTCTCCACAGACTCCGAAGTGATCCACTCACCCTTTTCCCCTCATCAATTCTATGATTCACCTCATCCTTCATAGACCCATCTGCTGACACATCCACTCCCAAATATCTGAACACATTCACCTCCACCATACTCTCTCCCTCCAATCTGATATCCAATCTTTCGTCACCAAATCTTGTTGTTATCCTCATCACCTTACTCTTTCCTATATTCACTTTTAATTTCTTTCTTTTACATACCCTACCAAACTCATCCACCAACCTCTGCAACTTCTCTTCAGAATCTCCCAAAAGCACAGTGTCATCAGGAAAGAGCAACTGTGACAACTCCCACTTTGTGTTAGATTCTTTATCTTTTAACCCCACACCTCTTGCACTTAAACCTGGCGACCTTTTCCCTTACAACTTCTTCCTTTTCTTCTTCTTCTTCTTCTTCTTCTTCTTCTTCTTCTTCTTCTTCTTCTTCTTCTTCTTCTTCTTCTTCTTCTTCTTCTTCTACTTCCTCTTATTCTTCTTCTTTACCTCAAGAGAGTTGCCTTGATGAAGGTGAAGAGTTCTTAATTCAGGGATGCGGACCTTTGCTCCTCTTCCTTGGATCAAAATATATTGCTTCACATTCTTCATTGTACTGTATGAAACCTACAGGTTTAGCGCTTCGTTTAATAATAATAATAATAATAATAATAATAATAATAATAATAATTATAATATTGTTATTATTATAATTATTACTATTACTATTATTGCATAATCGAAAAATATCAGAACACACACACACACACACACACACACACACACACACACACACACACACACACACACACACACACACACACACACACACACACTCACACACACACAAACACATACACACACACGCACACACACATACACACACACACACTCACACACACACAAACACGTACACACACAAGCACACACACACACATGCACACGCACACGCACACACACACACACGAGCACACACACACACATACACACACACACACACAGGATGAAGATCAGTGTACACCGAGTGTAAGTGGGATATAATACGATTTACCTGTCGTCTTAAATGTTCATGAGACAGAAAAGAATGACCAGCAATCCGGCCAGAGTGCAAAACGTTTACCAACCTTCCGTTTCTCACTATGCCAGGATGATCCAAAGAATAACCATGTTTACCATCACTCACTTTCAACTTCTAATATATATATATATATATATATATATATATATATATATATATATATATATATATATAAATATATATATATATATATATATATATATATATATATATATATATATATATATATATATATATATATATATATATATATACATATACATATATATATATACATACACACACACAGCCATTCAGGTTTTCCTGTAATTAGCGTATATTTCACTATAATTAGTTTGAAGTTGGTGAAGGTGAAGGGGAATTGGGTGTAACTACCCTGTAATTATAAATTAGACACATATGCAACACTTGGGTATCTTTATTGAGGAAACGTTTCGCCACACAGTGGCTTCATCAGTCCAATACAAAGTAGAAAGGTGTAAGGAGAGGAGGAGTTTGAGGTTATCAGTCCCTCGGCCTGGAGTCGATGTGTTCAGTCCATCAATCTTGTTAGAAGTGTAGCACAAGGCCGTAGAGGTTGCTTATATGCTGTAATCAGGTGAGGTGAAGCAGGAGGAGGCGGGGTCATAGTAGTGTGGCGAAACGTTTCCTCAATAAAGATACCCAAGTGTTGCATATGTGTCTAATTTATAACTTGTCGGTTCTCTGAACCATTCATCTATACCCTGTAATTGGCTTCTTTGGATAGTTAGCAGAAATGACGGATCAATTATATTCAATTTTTTTTTCTGTCTGTGTCTCTGTTTATCAGTTTGTCTGTCTATCTGCATGTCTTATCTATCAACATGTATGTACCTGAATGTCTGTCTACTTGCGCCTATGTCTGTTAACTACTCTGTCTATTTGATCAGTGACGATATATGACAATATTTCACTAAATTTGAAAATATGTTAAAAATCTTTATGTTTAGGCACATTTTTTGCTCTATATATACTGTAAATATACTCTGAGTATACTATATATACTCTAAATATTCTATATATACTCTAAATATACTCTGAGTATACTATATATACTCTAAATATACTCTGAATATACTATATTAACATTTCTGACTCAAATAGATGCCACCATATACTGTACATTGTACACAAAGCTATCTCTTCACAAAATATATTACTAATAGCTGGAACATTTATTATCTTCGACGTTTCGCCCACTGAATGTTTCAACAAGGCTTGTAATAATATTGGTAGAATTACCGACAATATGTAAAGTAAAAGGACACAAATGCAACTAATGTGACATTTTATTGTGGCAACGTTTCGCTCTCCAGGAGCTTTCTCAAGCCGTTACAAGCGATAATGGACATAGTGGGTTTATATATATTCTCAAATTGAGGTGAAATACTAGTGGTGGTAGTAGTAGTGATATTAGTAGTAGTAGTAGTAATACAATAAGGTAGAACAATCAATATGCACATGAGTAAAAGGTGATAAAACAAATACTAGGGTAGTATAACAATAGGTTAGACAAATATTTCTGCTGGAGGTTGAAATATCGAAGGCCTGTAGGAGTGTTCCACATCTACGATGTGCTTGTGTTGAATTAGCAGGAGAGACTATGTGATGGTAGGGTTTACTGTTTTCAGGAGGATTCTTGCTAAGACTTCAGAGATGGTGAAGCTGCCTTTGTTTTGTTTAATAGTGTTAGAAACAGAGATAAGTGCTGATTCAAGGCATTTGCGTCTACGGAAATTAGTTTCTTTGATTACTAGTCGGGCGTCTTTGAATTTCATGAACCATGAACCAGTCAACGCAGGGGTCTACACTATACCCTGTGGAGGCTGCGACAGAATTTATGTAGGAGAAACAACAAGGAACCTCGAAACACGCATCAATAAACACATTAATGCATGCAGAAACGATAACCTGAACAACGCCTGCGTACAACACCGAAATTCCCAACAATCATCTCATGAAATTCAAAGACGCCCGACTAGTAATCAAAGAAACTAATTTACGTAGACGCAAATGCCTTGAATCAGCACTTATCTCTGTTTCTAACACAATTAAACAAAACAAGGCAGCTTCACCATCTCTGAAGTCTTAGCAAGAATCCTCCTGAAAACAGTAAACCCTACCATCACATAGTCTCTCCTGCTAATTCAACACAAGCACATCGTAGATGTGGAACACTCTACAGGCCTTCGATATTTCAACCTCCAGCAGAAATATTTGTCTAACCTATTGTTATACTACCTAGTATTTGTTTTATCACCTTTTACTCATGTGCATATTGATTGTTCTACCTTATTGTATTACTACTACTACTACTAATATCACTACTACTACCACCACTAGTATTTCACCTCAATTTGAGAATATATATAAACCCACTATGTCCATTATCGCTTGTAACGGCTTGAGAAAGCTCCTGGAGAGCGAAACGTTGCCACAATAAAATGTCACATTAGTTGCATTTGTGTCCTTTTACTTTACAACAAGGCTTCACTCCCACGCTCAAGTGTTTCAACAAGGCTTCACTCCCACGCTCAAGTGTTTCAACAAGGATTACTTCACTCCCACGCTCAAGTGTTTCAACAAGGATTACTTCACTCCCACGCTCAAGCGCCGCCCACACAGTCTCGTTTATCAAATATTTTAGTGAAATTTCAATTATTTTTCGTCAGAAATAATCACAAAGTCAAGTACACAAGATTATTACATTTTTATTAACGACTGTGGAACAAGAGCTGTACTCCTCTCACTGCTTGTGCGGGAGACTCGCACTTGGTGGGCTTCCTAAATATATATATATATATATATATATATATATATATATATATATATATATATATATATATATATATATATATATATATGCAAGACAACCACTATGAAAAATAGAAGAATTCCAAGCGCTTTCGTGACTACTCACATTATCAAGGAACTATAATGAAGATGAAGAAATCTCTAAAATTTATGAAATAGCTAATGATTTAAAATACCCAAGAAACATAATTGATAAATCTTTTAAAATAGCTAGGAATACTTTTTACAATCCAAAAGGGACAACCAACCTTATTCAACCAAAAATATGTTGGTTCTCCTTACCATGAAAACTTGGTTGATATGCCTTCCTTTCTTAAGAATTTTAATATCAAAGTTGTATTTAAAAATCTTGATACAGTAAAGACTTTTGATAAAAAATTCCCCCAAAATGCTGACGGATGTGTCTATAAGATTCCTTGTAAAATATGCGATAAAGTTTATTATGGTCAAACTGGTAAAGTCTTGAACTAAGATTAAAACAACATAAATATAGCATTAGAACTGGACAAGATTCTAATGCTCTATTTATTCATATGAGAGACTTTAACCATCCAAATTGGATTCATTTATAATTAATAAAATTTGGGAAGAATTTAATGATAAATTGGACTAATCTTAATTCTTGGGAAGAGTTTCAGGTCTTTTCTTATGTTCCTCTTCACAGAGTCGTGGATGTTACGCTACTGTGAGGTGTTGTCTTTGTTAGTGTGATGTGACTGTGACGTGTATTCTGCCTCTTTATAAGCCTTCTTCTCACGTTTCCTTTTATAGTTCCTTGATAATGTGAGTAGTCACGAAAGCGCTTGGAATTCTTCTATTTTTTCATAGTGGTTGTCTTGCATATTTTGATATCACCTGTTTACTGTGATCTTTTTGCATATATATATATATATATATATATATATATATATATATATATATATATATATATATATATATATATATATATATATATATATATATATATATGTATTATTATAAGTGTATTTTTGGGGGTCTGACATGGACTAACCTACTTGACATTATTTCTTAAGGGAGTAAATTCGTTCGGTAATGGCACCTGAGCAGCATTCTGGGATGAATTATGCTCGTTACTCGGGGGTCCACTGTATTGTGGAAATATTAAGAAAAGTGACGGAAAATACGCAATAAATAATAAACTTAATTTAGTGTTGACTGTAATTATAAATGCGTGTTAGTGATAGGTGTAATTTAGACGCGTGTTAGTGATAAACGCAATTATTGACGCGTATTAGTGATGGGTGCAATTATACATGCCTATTAGTGATGGGTATAATTAAAAGCGAGGTGTTAGCAGTCGGTGATATTGTTGAAACTCTGGACAAGTGAACGAAGTTAGATCCAACACACTAACAAAACATGTTAACTAACAAAACTTTGTCTTCAAAACTGACACAATACACAATCTATGTTGACTAACAAAAGTTTTCGAAGTGTTCGAAGTGACGCAATTTATGTTAAGTAACAAGAGTCTGTCTGCCAAATGACGCAGATTTTATTAAACTAACAAAAGCTCTCTACGTTACTTAACAAAAGCTTGTCTTCATACTGACGCAATTCATGAATATCTCATGAATTAACACAACTGAGTTACGGAAATTATGCATGAGGTATACATGGGTTGAATTATATACGTATCTGGACTGAAACAAAAAAAATTATGTAGATAGAGATTATTTTTGTCTGTAAGATAAATTCAGAATTATAATTTGAGGAAGATTTCGGGTTTGAAAATGAACTGAAATTCATGAAAATATTGATGATAATGAAGATTAATAATAATAATAATAATAATAATATAATGATGATGAATATAATTAATAACAATAATAATATAATGATGATGAATATAATTAATAATAATAATGATAATAATAATAATAATAATAATAATAATAATAATAATAACAACAATAATAATAATGAAGAAGGAAAAGAAGAAAACGTTGAGGAAAAAGGATAATAATAATAATAATAATAATAATAATAATAATAATAATAATAATATTGAGAGTAATAATAATGATAATAATAATAATAATAATAATAATAATAATAATAATAATAATAATAATAATAATAATATAAATAATAATAATATATATAATAATAATAAAAATAACAACAATAATAATGAGAGTAATAATAATAATAATAATAATAATAATAATAATAATAAGAGTAATAATAAGAGTAATATTAATGATAATATTAATAATAATTATAATAATAATAATAATAATAATAATATTAATAATAATGATAGCATTAATAATAATAATAATAGTAATAATAATAGTAATTATAATAATAATAGTAATAATACTAATAGTAATAATAATAATAATAATAATAATAATAATAATAATAATAATAATAATAATATGATGATGATGATGATGATGATGATGATGATGATGATGATGATGAGCAAAACACATGACCAGTTAAAATAAAAAAGTCAGCTGTGTGGTGGTGGTGATCACAGCTGGGTGGTGGTGATCACAGCTGGGTGGTGGTGATCACAGCTGGGTGGTGGTGGTGATCACAGCTGGGTGGTGGTGATCACAGCTGGGTGGTGGTGATCACAGCTGGGTGGTGGTGGTGGTGATCACAGCTGGGTGGTGGTGGTGATCACAGCTGGGTGGTGGTGGTGATCACAGCTGGGTGGTGATGGTGGTGGTGGTGATCACAGCTGGGTGGTGATGGTGGTGGTGGTGATCACAGCTGGGTGGTGGTGGTGATCACAGCGGGTGGTGGTGGTGGTGATCACAGCTGGGTCGTGGTGGTGATCACAGCTGGGTGGTGGTGGTGGTGATCACAGCTGGGTGGTGGTGGTGATCACAGCTGGGTGGTGGTGGTGATCACAGCTGAGTGGTGGTGGTGATCACAGCTGGGTGGTGGTGGTGGTGATCACAGCTGGGTGGTGGTGGTGATCACAGCTGGGTGGTGGTGGTGATCACAGCTGGGTGGTGGTGGTGATCACAGCTGGGTGGTGGTGGTGATCACAGCTGGGTGGTGGTGGTGATCACAGCTGGGTGGTTATGTTGATATTGACACATGTGCCTGGAAACGAGGTCTTGCCTTCCGGTACAGGATCTGAAACACACACACACACACACACACACACACACACACACACACACACACACAACACACACACACACACACACACACACCACACACACACCACACACACACACACAACACACAACACACACACACACACACACACACACACACACACACATACACACACACACACACACAACACAACAACACACACACACACACACACACACACACACACACACACACACACACACACACACATACACACACATACCCGCCCAACTTATGTCCTAGATTGACTTACAAATGATGGAATTCATGTTTAAAGAGCATAAAAAAGGGGGATGGGGAGGGGGATGGGGAGGGGGATGGGGAGGGGATGGGAAGGGGGATGGGGAGGGGAATGGAAGGGAGGGAAGAAGGGGGAAGGAGGAAGGGGATCGTGAAAAGTCATTGATTTTTATAATACGGTCATTAATATCACGCAGATTTACATGTTCCCTCTCAAGGCTGTCCAGTCCATTTTTTCTTTTCGTTTACATTGTTTAAATTCTTATGAGGTGTCAGTGTTGGTTTATTTTGTAATTTCTTCTTTTAATTTGCGTTTTATGTAGCCTTTTTCTTGTCATTTTACCATATATATATATATATATATATATATATATATATATATATATATATATATATATATATATATATATATATATAAATGTTAGGTAGAAGTGTGAAATTGGTTATGCATACAGATAAATATAGACATACAAATAGTATAAAGAGAGTCTGAGTACGTTACTGAGGTGAACAAGTGAGGCGCCGACCACCTAACATATGAAGTATTAAATCATATTGAAATTCATGGGATTCTTCAGAATGTATATTTTTTTCTGAATCTATGTTTATGAATGAAAGCATATATGAGCGAATCAACATAAGTTTTGTGAATGGACGCAGCTCTTTTTTTTACGCTTCTCCGTTGTAGCCGCGCAGCGTATAGAGGCGATATGCTAGTTAGGTGTAAATCAAGATTCTCCAGACGTTTACTGACGCCGATTGACAGATTGTGAGACTACTTAGGAATGAAGTTGAATATAAACACCGTGGTAGCCTTGGAGGGACAATAAGGCGAGTTTATCTTAAATATAAATGCTAATCATCGACACCTCGTCTCCCGAACACTTATGGAAATTGATTATTTACGAATGCCATATTTTTTCCCCCATGAATGAACGTGCCCATTACGCTTACAACTAGCGGGGCCAAGTTAGCGCAAATTATGATGGCCATTCTTGGCACTAGCAGCGCTAGAACACCAGACGATTAATGATGTTGTATCAGTGATGGGAGAATGAATTTGGAAATGATTATAGGAGGGATATTTTGTAATAATTCACAGTAATAAATACTGAGCATTAATCTCAGGTGTCGGTGCTACATTAGTAAACACTGATCACACATACACAAAATATGTATGTACATGTAAATATACTCTACACACACGTATATATATATATATATATATATATATATATATATATATATATATATATATATATATATATATATATATATATATATATATATATATATATATATATATATATATATATATATATATATATATATATATATATATATGTCCGTGGTTCAAGCTCCGACACGGGTGGAATTGTTGGGCATGTTTCCTTTTATCTGTTACTCATATTCACCTAACAATAAATAGGTACCTGGGCGTTAGTCGACTGTTGTGGGTGGCATCCTGGGGTGGTAGTACACCTCAGATAGAGTTGGGCTTTGAAATGAGCTGAGGTAAGATTAATGACCTTCTCCGGCAGAAGTTAGAAGGGAACTGAGAATTCAGCAGGTATCCCCTCTCTGGATAGCCATCCTGAGAAGCTGGAACAGAAGGTGGGAACTTTATGATCTCTAGTGGTATCGATGAGCTTCTACCCTGGCTCTCTGGTCCTACTGGAACAAATTGGTACCGATGGCCCATCCCCATACTTCCTAAATCTGAATTCTTCCCTATGATGACCAGCGCCTCCCTGTTTCCCCACACTATGATACGCAGGTGTCATCTGGAGTGGACACGCAGGTATGGTCCCACTCTAAGAGTCTTCTTCCTTCTTCCAGGGTTAGCTAGTGATCCCATCAGGGAGGTTAGCGAGATTACTAGGATTAATGGATGCTATGAACCCGGGGACTTTCTCTCAGCCGGATACACAGCAGCGCGAGGCTCCTCATCCTGTTGTTGTTGACTCACATGACAACTTTCTGAAGACTCTCTCGACCTTCAGACTTCTCGAAGTTAAAATAATAGCTGCAGTTATTCTACGGGATTACTTTAGCTTTGATAGCTGAAGTAACTACAGCATTTCACAGCCTTGATAGCTGAAGTAACTACAGCATTTCCCAGGCTTGATAGCTGAATAACTCTATGGTGTGTCGTAGCCTTGGGAGCTGAAGTTACTTTACTGGGATTCTTAGCGTTATTAGCTAACCTAACTACGGTGATTCCTAGCCTTGATAATAAAAGAAACTCTAAGGGAATTCCTAGCCACGATTCATGTATGATTTTTGAAGTTATTGTTTACTTGCGCCCAGGAGCTGGTGAGCGAAGCTCCGGAACGAGAACGGAATTGCTTCGTACCAGCATGCATTAGAAGTACCAGCATCGTACCAGCATGCATTAGAAGTACCAGCATCGTACCAGCATGCATTAGAAGTACCAGCATCGTACCAGCATGCATTAGAAGTACCAGCATCGTACCAGCATGCAGTAGAAGTACCAGCATCGTACCAGCATGCAGTAGAAGTACCAGCATCGTACCAGCATGCATTAGAAGTACCAGCATCGTACCAGCATGCATTAGAAGTACCAGCATCGTACCAGCATCGTACCAGCATGCAGTAGTAGCAAACGTGGACATCTCAACGGTTCTCGTGTTTCCTCTGTTACCTCTTTACCAGACGTATGACCACGTGTTTTCTAATTTGCTCATTTGTGGCTACATATGTGTTTATATATATAGGTTTATGTAACCTAAGATAGAGCACCTAGCTAGGACTAAGACTTAGGAAAGTTGTCAGTAACCCCTGATACAACAAGACCGCGACTGTGAAGGCTAGAAAACTCTGTCTGTCTGTCTCTGTCTCTCTGTCTCTGTCTGTCTGTCTGTCTGTCTGTCTGTCTGTCTGTCTGTCTGTCTGTCTGTCTGTCTGTCTCTCTCTCTCTCTCTCTCTCTCTCTCTCTCTCTCTCTCAACAATGCAGTAGAAGAAATTTTTACCACTTATTGGTTGGTTGACATGCTGGGTGGTTGGTTGACATGCTGGATGGTTGATTGACATGCAGGGTGGTTGGTTGACATGCTGGGTGGTTGATTGACATGCTGGATGGTTGATTGACATGCAGGGTCGTTGGTTGACATGCAGGGTGGTTGGTTGACATGCAGGGTGGTTGGTTGACATGCAGGGTGGTTGGCTGACATGCTGGCTGCTTGGTTGACATGATCCATGGCTCATAATTTTTATTCAACCACCTTACTCATTGTCTAACTTACTAACCACTAAACTAACTAACAAGTCAACCACGTAACTATCTAACAGACTGACTAACTAACTAACCAACCGGCTGTTAGACTAACTGCCTAATATTCTAGCCTCTTCACCGCCTAACTAGTAGACTAACACGGATAGTGTCACTACCTCGTATTTTCGGCCTCGCGCGAGGTATATCCGCTTTGGGCGGGAGGGGGAGAGGGCGGGAGGGTGGGCGGGAGTTTGGGCGTTAAAGGCAAGCGGGCGTGCATTCCTGGAACACCAAAATGACACTAAGCTTCACACCCTCGCTCGGTTCTATTACCGATTAGTATTTTACTGGACTTTTGGAATCTGTGGAACCTTGTTCATGTATTGTAATTTGTGCTGGTAATGAATAATTGTTGCTGGGCTGTGGTGGTGGTGGTAGTGGTGGTAGTTGTGGTTGTGGTAGTGGTGGTGGTAGTGATGGTGGTGGTAGTGGTGGTGGTGGTAGTAATGGTAGTGGTAGTAGTGGTGGTGGTAGTAGTGGTAGTGGTGGTGGTGGTAGTGGTGATGGTGGTAGTGGTATTGGTGGTAGTGGTGGTGGTAGTAGTAGTGGCGTTGGTGGTAGTAGTGGTGGTGGTAGTAGTGGTAGTGGTGGTGGAGGTGGTAGTGGTGATGGTGGTAGTGGTATTGGTGGTAGTAGTGGTGGTAGTTGTGGTTGTGGTAGTGATGGTGGTGGTAGTGGTGGTGGCGTTGGTGGTAGTAGTGGTGGTGGTAGTAGTGGTAGTAGTGGTGGTGGTGGTGGTAGTGGTGATAGTGGTAGTGGTATTGGTGGTGGTAGTGGTGGTAGTTGTGGTTGTGGTAGTGGTGGTGGTAGTGGTGGTGGCGGTGGTGGTAGTAGTGGTGGTGGTAGTAGTGGTAGTGGTGGTGGTGGTGGTAGTGGTGATGGTGGTAGTGGTGGTGGTAGTGGTGGTAGTGGTGGTGGTAGTGGTGGTGGTAGTGATGGTATTGGAGGTAGTGGAAGAAGATGGAAGTGAGGGTGTGAGTGATATGGAAATATAATATAGTTTAATATAGTGTAACGCACTGTATTAGTGACCACACCATGGTGTGGTCATTACTACCATGGTGTGGTCACTACCACCATGGTGAGGCCACTACCACCATGGTGTGGTCACTGCCACCATTGTGTGGTTACCATCACCATGGTGTGGTCACTACCACCATGGTGTGGTCACTACCACTATTGTGTGGTCACTGTCACCATGGTGTGGTCACTGCCACCATAGTGTGGTCACTACCACCATGGTGGGGTCACTTCCACCATATTGTGGTCAGCACCACCATGGTGTGGTCACTACCACCATGGTGTGGTCACTACCACCATAGTATTTTCTCTACCACCATGGTGTGGTCACTACCACCATAGTATTTTCACTACCACCATGGTGTGGTCACTACCACCATGGTGTGGTCACTACCACCATGGTATTGTCACTACTACCATGGTGTGGTCACTCCCACCATGGTATTGTCACTACCACCATGATGTGGTCACTACCTCCATGGTGTGGTCACTACCACCATGGTGTGGTCACCACAACCATGGTGTGGTCACTATCACCATGGTGTGGTCACCACCACCATGGTGTGGTCACTACCACCATGGTGTGGTCACCACCACCATGGTGTGGTCACTACCAATATGGTGTGGTCACTACCACCATGATAACATCTGGTAAATCCTTATCAGCCTCGATCCTATCCTGCTACCTATCTCACCTACCTATCCTCCTACCTAGCCCCCCTCTATCCCCCTGTACCTGTCTCTTGAACCTATCCGCCTCCTATTAATCCTTCCATTCTATTCCCTTCTTTCTATCTCTTAAGCCTATCCCGTACTATTTATCTTTCCAACCTATTCCTTCTAGCTATCCTTCCTATCCCCTCCTATTTATGCTTCCAGCCTATCCCCTTCCTGTTATCTCTTGAACCTATCCCCTGCTATTTATCTCTCCAACCTATCCCCTTCTAGCTATCCCTCCTTCTATCCACTCCTATTTATGCTTCCAACCTATCCCCTTCTTGTTATCTCTTGAACCTATCCCCTCCTATTTATCTCTCCAACCTATCCCCTTCTAGCTATCCCTCCTTCTATCCCCTCCTATTTATGCTTCCACCCAATCCCCTTCTTGTTATCTCTTAAACCTATCCCCTCCTATTTATCTCTCCATCCTATCTCCTTCTAGTTATCCCTCCTACTATCCCCTCTTATTTATGCTTCCAACCTATCTACTTGTAGCTTTCTTTTAAACCTATCCCCTCCTATTTATCTCTACAACTTATCCCTTTCTATCTATCCCTCCTACCTCTCCCCCATTTAAAACAGCACAACTCCTTATACAAAGTCATTCCACCCACCTCATTCCTACTCCTGCCACGGGTTAATATCTGTGGTCCCGACAGCGTATTATCTCTACGATAGCTGGATGGGCTGCAGATAGCGCACCAGATATCGTAGAGCTGTAAATTCCTCTAATCACTGTAAATTAAGGGCTGGTGGGATAATTAAGTAATTATCAGATGTATCTCGTTTCTCCTCCAGCGAGTCATTAAGGCAAGTGAGAGTTGGCAGCTCCTGGTGGTGCCCCTGAGAGAGCGTAAGAGGCTCCATACAGAGCATAAGACGCATTAAAACACCCATACGCAGCAAAAGACGGAGCATATAGATCATAAGTGGACCGTTCAGAGCATAAGAGCCCCATACGGAGCATAAGATGCCGCAAATAGAGCATAAGAGCCCCGTACATAGCATAAGAGGCTCGCACAGAACAAAAGACCCCCATACAAAACATAAGAGGCCCCATACAAAACATAAGAGACCCCATACAGAGCATAAGGGGCTCGCACAGAACAAAAGAGCCTGATACAAAACATAAGAAGCCTCATACAGAGCATAAGAGGCAAGAACAGAGCATAAGAGGCCTCTACAGAGCATAAGAGGTCCATACAGAGCATAAGAGGCCCCCTACAGTGTTTAGACTTCCCTATTTAGAGCTAAGGCCCCATATAAAGCATAATAGGCAAAACACGATAAATATACTGAGAGGTTTGTATCTCCGCGTATATACAATGAGAAATGTGACCCTCTCAGTATATATACATAAACTGAGAAGTGTGAACCTCTCAGTATATATATATATATATATATATATATATATATATATATATATATATATATATATATATGTATATACACTGAAAAGTGTGAACCTCTCAGTATATATATACTGAGAAATGTGAATCTCCCAGTATAGATACAGAGAAGCATGAGCCTCTCAGTATATGTACACACAGAGACGTGTGAATCTCTCAGTATATATACACTGAGAGTCAACTTTAATCCATATTTTAGGCCTTGAAGTATTCTTGACTGGTGTTGAACAGGTGACTTGTAACATTTAATAACCCTCGTGTAGTCGATAGTCTTTAAACCCCATTAACCAATCCTAAGAGGCCCCGTACACAGCATAATCTTGGGGCCATCTATAACGAGGTAATTGTACACGTGTCGATACCAGGTATTATGCACCTGTCCGACTGCAGGAGGCAGGGTTGCCCTGCTTCAGGGGAAAATCTGGTTTGTTGACATCCATGAGTCTTGATTGTTAAGAGAGAGAGAGCGGAGAGAGAGAGAGAGAGAGAGAGAGAGAGAGAGAGAGAGAGAGAGAGAGAGAGAGAGAGAGAGAGAGAGAGAGAGAGAGAGAGAGAGAGAATAGTGCACATGAACCAGAAATTAATTTTTTAGCTGAATGGATTCAGCTAACATTATTATTATTGGGTTGGTTTTAGCAATATAGAAGACAGGTGACTCAGAGTGCAACATTATTGAGGACATATGTGCTAATTGATGAACCTGACACATGTGCAACACCTGGAGCACCTATTTACCTCATCCTCCAGTCTCCAGTACGTCATCTATGGATTCACTCGCTCACAGGAGAGACAATTTTATGACGACGTTTCGCACGACTCGGACCATTTACAAAGTCACACCAACGCAAAAGTTGGAGAAACGTTATCTGAATAAAACTACCCAGGTGTTTGCTCACGTGTTTAATAAAAAATAATACAAAGTGCTTTGGGATGGTTTTTTAATGGAGTTTGAAGTCCATCTACCACACGAGGGTCATGAAAGCAGCAAGTCACGTGTTCAAGAATACTTTAATACACCGACTGATATACACCCTCAGTGTATATGTTCTTGTGGCTGGATTCTAGAGGGCATTATAGATACAGATTATAACTACGGTCCAGGACTCTATAATATACAGCATCATAAAACTTGTGCAATCTTATGCAATTTAATTTCATTTTTATTATTCACGTAACTCAGAGTGAATTATTTTTAAGTCACTATTTTACTATTTCACTGCCCCTCTATTATCTTTACTGCCCCTCTATTATCTTCACTGCCCCTCTATTATCTTTACTGCCCCTCTATTATCTTTACTGCCCCTCTATTATCTTCACTGCCCCTCTATTATCTTTACTGCCACTCTATTATCTTTACTGCCACTCTATTATCTTCACTGCCCCTCTATTATCTTTACTGCCCCTCTATTATCTTCACTGCCCCTCTATTATCTTTACTGCCCCTCTATTATCTTTACTGCCACTCTATTATCTTCACTGCCCCTCTATTATCTTTACTGCCCCTCTATTATCTTCACTGCCCCTCTATTATCTTTACTGCCCCTCTATTATCTTCACTGCCCCTCTATTATCTTCACTGCCCTCTATTATCTTTACTGCCACTCTATTATCTTCACTGCCCTCTATTATCTTTACTGCCCTCTATTATCTTCACTGCCCTCTATTATCTTTACTGCCACTCTATTATCTTTACTGCCACTCTATTATCTTCACTGCCCCTCTATTATCTTCACTGCCCCTCTATTATCTTCACTGCCCCTCTATTATCTTTACTGCCCCTCTATTATCTTTACTGCCACTCTATTATCTTCACCGCCCCTCTATTATCTTTACTGCCCCTCTATTATCTCTACTGCCCTTCTATTATCTCTATTGCCCCTTCTATTATCTCTACAGCCCCTCTATTATCTCTACTGCCCCTCTCTTTATTATCTGTATGCCCTCTCACTTTACTATCTCTACGGTTCTCTCTTCACTGCCTCTATGCCCTCTCTCTTTACTATCTTTACTATCTCTACGGTTCCTCTCACATTTTCTAAGTTATGTTATATATCATAATTTATATATAGTTGATTGTATTTCCGTTAACGCTCTGTTAAAAATAAACGGGAGAAGTGGTAGTAGTTGTGGGGAGAGAGAGAGAGAGAGAGAGAGAGAGAGAGAGAGAGAGAGAGAGAGAGAGAGAGAGAGATGGGCGGATCTCAGAGCGTGGTTCTGCATGATGCAGGTCGCATCAGCAACAGTGACACCCGTTGCTTGTCCCCCTTCCTCAACGGGTAAACAGAGGTGGGAGTAACGGGGCTGGGGAGGACGCACGTCAGGGGGACACTTCTCCCAGGTTTCAGGTGTTCCGAGAAACGTGGTCTGAAGTAATGAATCGTAAGACTTCTAAAGTTTCTGTTTCTTACGCTTTTATTCCGTCTCATTCCTCTTCCTCTTCTTCTTATTACTACTCCTCTTTTTACTCCTTCTCCTCCTTGTTGCCTTCTGCCTCTTTCCGTATCGTCCTAATCCGCTTCCTTTTCTCTTCTGCCGCCTCCTCTTTATGAAGTATTGGAAGTGGTGGACCAGTGCTGGGTACCAGTCTTTAACCAACCCCTGGTGGACCAGTGCTGGGTACCAGTCTTTAACCATCCCCCGGTGGACCAGTGCTGGGTGCCAGTCTTTAACCAACCCCTGGTGGACCAGTGCTGGGTGCCAGTCTTTAACCATCCCCTGGTGGACCAGTGCTGGGTACCAGTCTTTAACCAACCCCTGGTGGACCAGTGCTGGGTACCAGTCTTTAACCAACCCCTGGTGGACCAGTGCTGGGTGCCAGTCTTTAACCATCCCCTGGTGGACCAGTGCTGGGTACCAGTCTTTAACCAACCCCTGGTGGACCAGTGCTGGGTGCCAGTCTTTAACCAACCCCTGGTGGACCAGTGCTGGGTGCCAGTCTTTAACCATCCCCTGGTGGACCAGTGCTGGGTACCAGTCTTTAACCATCCCCTGGTGGACCAGTGCTGGGTACCAGTCTTTAACCATCCCCTGGTGGACCAGTGCTGGGTACCAGTCTTTAACCAACCCCTGGTGGACCAGTGCTGGGTACCAGTCTTTAATCCAACCCCTGGTGGACCAGTGCTGGGTACCAGTCTTTAACCAACCCCTGGTGGACCAGTGCTGGGTGCCAGTCTTTAACCAACCCCTGGTGGACCAGTGCTGGGTGCCAGTCTTTAACCAACCCCTGGTGGACCAGTGCTGGGTACCAGTCTTTAACCATCCCTGGTGGACCAGTGCTGGGTACCAGTCTTTAACCAACCCCTGGTGGACCAGTGCTGGGTACCAGTCTTTAACCATCCCCTGGTGGACCAGTGCTGGGTACCAGTCTTTAACCATCCCCTGGTGGACCAGTGCTGGGTACCAGTCTTTAACCAACCCCTGGTGGACCAGTGCTGGGTACCAGTCTTTAACCAACCCCTGGTGGACCAGTGCTGGGTACCAGTCTTTAACCATCCCCTGGTGGACCAGTGCTGGGTGCCAGTCTTTAACTAACCCCTGGTGGACCAGTGCTGGGTGCCAGTCTTTAACCAACCCCTGGTGGACCAGTGCTGGGTACCAGTCTTTAACAACCCCTGGTGGACCAGTGCTGGGTACCAGTCTTTAACCATCCCTGGTGGACCAGTGCTGGGTACCAGTCTTTACCCAACCCCGGTGGACCAGTGCTGGGTACCAGTCTTTAACCAACCCTGGTGGACCAGTGCTGGGTACCAGTCTTTAACCACCCTGGTGGACCAGTGTTGGGTACCAGTCTTTAACCAACCCCTGGTGGACCAGTGCTGGGTACCAGTCTTTAACCAACCCCTGGTGGACCAGTGCTGGGTGCCAGTCTTTAACCAACCCCTGGTGGACCAGTGCTGGGTACCAGTCTTTAACCATCCCCTGGTGGACCAGTGCTGGGTACCAGCATTAACCATCCCTGGTGGACCAGTGCTGGGTACCAGTCTTTAACCATCCCCTGGTGGACCAGTGCTGGGTACCAGTCTTTAACCAACCCCTGGTGGACCAGTGCTGGGTACCAGTCTTTAACCATCCCCTGGTGGACCAGTGCTGGGTACCAGTCTTTAACCAACCCCTGGTGGACCAGTGCTGGGTACCAGTCTTTAACCATCCCCTGGTGGACCAGTGCTGGGTACCAGTCTTTAACCAACCCCTGGTGGACCAGTGCTGGGTACCAGTCTTTAACCATCCCCTGGTGGACCAGTGCTGGGTACCAGTCTTTAACCAACCCCTGGTGGACCAGTGCTGGGTACCAGTCATTAACCATCCCCTGGTGGACCAGTGCTGGGTACCAGTCTTTAAACAACCACTGGTGGACCAGTGCTGGGTACCAGTCTTTAACCAACCCCTGGTGGACCAGTGCTGGGTACCAGTCTTTAACCAACCCCTGGTGGACCAGTGCTGGGTACCAGCCATTAACCAACCCCTGGTGGACCAGTGCTGGGTACCAGTCTTAACCAACCCCTGGTGGACCAGTGCTGGGTACCAGTCTTAACCATCCCCTGGTGGACCAGTGCTGGGTACCAGTCTTTAACCAACCCCTGGTGGACCAGTGCTGGGTACCAGTCTTTAACCATCCCCTGGTGGACCAGTGCTGGGACCAGTCTTTAACCAACCCCTGGTGGACCAGTGCTGGGTACCAGTCTTTAACAACCCTGGTGGACCAGTGCTGGTACCAGTCATTAACCAACCCTGGTGGACCAGTGCTGGGTACCAGTCTTTAACCATCCCTGTGACCAGTGCTGGTGCCAGACTTAACCATCCCTTGGACCAGTGCTGGGTACCAGATTAACCATCCCTGGTGGACCAGTGCTGGGTACCAGTCTTAACCAATCCCTGGTGGACCAGTGCTGGGTACCAGACATACATACCTGTGGACCAGTGCTGGGACAGTCTTACCAACCCTGAGTGGACCAGTCTCCACATACATTGTGGCAGCTGGGTACCAGTTTAACCACCCCTGGTGGACCAGTGCTGGGTACCAGATATTAACACCCCTGGTGGACCGGGTGCTGGACCATCTTAAATCATGTGGACCAGTGCTGGTACAGTCTTTAACAACCCTGTGGACCATGTGGTACCATCTTTAACCACCCTGGTGGACCAGTGCTGGGTACCAGCATTAACCAACCCCTGGTGGACCATGCTGGGTACAGTCTAACCAACCTGTGGTACCAGTGCTGGGTACAGTCATTAACCACCCTGTACCAGTGCTGGTACGTCTTAACAACTGGTGGAGTGCTGGGACAGTCTTTAAACACACTGTGACTAGTGCTGGTACCAGTCTTTAACAACCCTGTGGACATGTGGGTACCAGTCTTTAACACCTGGTGACCACTAGCTGTACCAGATCTTACACCTGGTGGACACAGCTGTGTTGCACACTATTCATCATGATGTTACCAGTGTGGCAAAACCACAATCTCTGTACCTATCTGAGATAGTCAGAACACCATGTGATTGCTACTATTCTAGACATTACATTGTGGACCCAGAGTGATGTTGCTCCATCCTGTATGCAAGTATCACATCATGTGGAACAGATGCAGTCTGTTGCACAACCAGGTTCTAGTTGATAGTTACATTGTGGGAAACCAGCAGTGTGTTGCTAACTATCTGTATGTTAGTTACATTGTGAACACCAGACAGTGTGTTGCTACACTATTCTGTATGATAGTTACATTGTGGGAACACCAGCAGTGTGTTGTACACTATTCTGTAGATAGTTACATTGTGGGAATACCAGCAGTGTGTTGCTACACTATTCTGTAGATAGTTACATTGTGGGAACACCGGCAGTGTGTTGCTACACTATTCTTATGATATTACATTGTGGGAACACCAGCAATGTGTTGCTACACTATTCTTATGATAGTTACATTGTGGGACACCAGCATGTGTTGCTACACATTCTGTATGTAGTTACATTGTGGGAACACCAGCAGTGTGTTGCTACACTATTCGTATGATAGTTACATTGTGGGAAACCAGCAGTTGTTGCTACACCTGTGGACATGTACCATTTTGAACACCACGGCATGTGGTACATCTGTGATAGTTACATGGGGAACACCAGCAGTGTGTTGCTACATTCTGTACGTTAATTACATTGTGGGAACAGCGGCAGTTTTACCACCTGGTGAACCATTGCTGGGACCAGCAATTGGTGGACCATCTGTGAAGTTA